>JAJAGP010002050.1:0-71407 GCA_025084515.1 Ancistrus triradiatus
CCACTGTCGCCCTAGGCTTGCTCAATTTGAGATTGGACGTAGTTATTAGGAGATAATCTAAACCTGTAAAGTTGCTTTGAGACAATGCTCCATTGTAAAAAGCGCTATATAAATAAATCTGACTTGACTTGACTTGACTTGATGAGCGATGATGCGAATCCAGTGAGCAGGGCGGAGAGACTCTGCGGGAGAGTCGAGCAGAGCACGCGCATGCCGCAAAAACAATAACAAAACACACGAGGGAAGAAGGTAAACAAAAGACATGCAGAAATGGAGAACGGGGAAGGAAACATAACAGAACGAAACAAAATAAAAATAAACATAAAAACTGATGAAACATAACGGAAACCTAACAGGGCAGTGCAGGAATGTATATGGCTGTAACTGATTTGGAAGTGGGAAACCGAGCAGGATCAGTATTTAGCCTGCTTTTTATTGGCAGCTCCCTGTCCTCCATACCCACACATGATGCTATTTAATTTTCTCACAGTATGAAAAAGAAATGTTAACAAATGCTTATATTCTCTAGCTCCATTTTGCTATACGCTGAACAATAACACTCACATGATGGAAAGAATACTTGGAAGATGAAATTTCCATTAAATTACTCTATCCAATTTGAAGTATCTTTAAGCATAATTTGTTCTCACTGTGTTTGGGGTGTAGAGCATGGGTGTTGCTAAGTTCTAAAGACATCAGGGACTTAGCCCAAACCTTTTTGTAAGGGGCCCTGTGAGGAGAAATATTTGTGAAAGCAATTTTATTTATTTATTTTCATCAGTTAAACACAGAAAATGGTGCTTGAAAGTTTGTGAATCCTTTAGGAATTTCTATATTTCTGCATAAATATGGCAATAAGTCCTAAAAGTAGATAAAGAGAACCTAGTTAAACAAATGAGACAAAATTATTAAACTTGGTCATTTTTTTAATGAGGAAAACTATCCAATATCACATTTTAGTGAGTGGCAAATGTATGTGAACCTCTAGGATTAGCAGTTAAATTGAAGGTGAAATTAGAGTCAGGTCTAGACAATCAGGTGTGAGTGGACACCCTGTTTTATCTAAAGAACAGGGATTTATCAAAGTCTGCTCTTCACAACATGTTTGGAGACGTGTATCATGGCATGAACAAAGGAGATTTCTCATCAGGCTGGAAAAGGTTACAAAACCATTGTACAAATGGAGGAAATTCAGACCATTGTTACCCTTCCCAGGAATGGTCAACCAACAAAGATCACTCCAAGAGCAAGGGGTATAATAGTTGGCTAGGTCACACAGGATAGGTAACTTCTAAGCAACCGAAGGGCTCTCTCACATTGGCTAATGTTAATGTTCATGAGTCTACCATCAGAAGAACACTGAACAACAATGGTTTTCACAACACCCAAGGTCGCTTCACATTGACAGTTCAACTATAAAGATGCAGTAGAAAACGAATGAAAGTGCTGAGAGAAGAGATTTTAAACTGAGAGAGAGTGGTAGTAGAGTGTAGATAAAGAGGGAGTGAGTTCCAGAGCATGGGGCAGACACAATAAAAGCTCTGCCTCCCATTGCAGAGTCCAAACATGCGGGTGACCAATAAACTGGAATTGGATGAGTCGGGGGGAATGTAGTAATCAAGCAGGTCAGACAGATAGGCAGGACTCAAGCCATGAAGGGATTTAAATATAAGTAATAGTATTTTGTATTGGAGGTGTAGATGGATGGGCAACCAGTGAAGTCGCTCAAGAACATGAGTAATGTGTTTACATTTCTTCGTGGATGTTAAAATTCTAGCAGCAGCATTTTGAATAAGCAGTCATGGCCGGAGAGTTTTTGATGGAAGACCATAAAGGAGGGAGTTACAATAGTCAAGCCGAGAGACCACAAAGGCATGGACGAGTGCCTCAGCGGCCTTAAGGGATAGCAGCAGATGGAGACGTCCAATATTGCACAAATGGAAAAAGGCTGACTTGGTGAGAGAGCGCAAATGAGGCTCAAAGGACAGCAGAGGATCAAAAAGAACACCAAGATTACGAACAGAGGCAGAAGGGAGGACCGAAACATCACCAATAAAAAGGACAGGGTTAGAAAGAGAAAGCTAGACAGGGTTAGAAAGCTGATTTTGTGCCAGTGCAGAGAAGTTCTGTTTTATGTGTATTTAACAGAAGATAGTTTGCCCGAAGCCAGGAATGTAGATCGTTAAGACACCTAGTGAGACAGTCTGGGGGAAAGGAATCAGATGGCTTAAGACTGACATTACTGTCATCGGCATAGCAATGAAATTTCAAGCCATAATGGTGGAAAATGTCACCAAGGTGTGTGAGGTAAATGATGAATAACAGAGGCCCGAGTACTGAACCCTGGGGAACACCCTGACGGATGGGAACAGAGTCAGATACATGGCTCCCCATACCAACAAAATAGCACCTATCAGTTAGATAAGATGTGAACCAGGATAGTACTGGCCAGAAAGTCCAATGTTAGAAAGTCTAGACAGAAGTGAGTTGTGGTAACTCACTTCTATAGTTATAGTGTCAAAAGCAGCAGTACGATCAAGTAGAAGAAGTATAGAGACCTGAGCTTTATTGGCAGCAAGAAGAAGGTCATTAAGTACATATAAGAGTGACTGTGGTAGCCTAGCAAGTAAGGTACTGAACTCTGGACCAGAAGGTCAACGGTTCAAATCCCATCTCTGCCAAGCTGCCACTGTTGGGTCCTTGAGCAAGACCCACAGTTGCTTAGCTTGTAAGACCGCATCAGTTGTAAGTTGCTCTGGATAAGGGCGTCTGCTAAATGCTGTAAATGTAAATGTAAATAAGAGAGCGGTTTCAGAACTGTGCTGCTGACGAAAACTGGACTAAAAAGTTTCAAAAACATGGTAAGAGACAGAAAGTCAAGTAGCTGAGAGGCTACAACTCTTTCGACAACCTTGGAGATGAAAGGAAGATTTGAGAAGTTACCAAGAACAGAACTATCAAGGTCGGGCTTTTTAATAAGTGCAGTAACAGCAGCTAGCTTCCACGGGGAAGGAACACATCCAGTAGAGAGTGAAAGATTGATGAGATAACAGATAGACTCAGATACGGAAGATGCACAGGACTGTAAGAGAGAGGTAGGAACTGGGTCAAATGTTGAGGTAGTGGGCCTAGAATTAGTAATGATTTTAGAGATGAATCGACAGAAGAGAAAGTGGTAAGAGTACCAGACGGGGATACAGATGTGAGAAAAGGAGGCTCAAAAGGTGGAGCATCCTGTAGGTCCTGGTAAATGTTAGAAACCTTGTCTGAAGAATTTCAGAAAGGGAGAGCACAAGTGGTAGAGTCACGAGGGGGGCGAAGAAGCTTACTGGCTTTGGAAAAAAGGTGCTTGGGATTCTGACACGCTTTCTTAAATACCTCAGTGTAGTAAGAGTAGCGCGCCTTATTTAGCGCTTCCTTATACTTAGATACTTGTTCAGTGAATGCCAGAAATTGAATGTGTAACCCAGAATTCTTATAACGCCGCTCTAACGCCGGCCCACAACACTTAAGGTACGAAGTCCAGGTGAGAATCATGGGGACGTATGGAAGGAAGGCCCAGATCTAGTTTTGACTGGTGCAAGTGTGTCAAGGATTACTGCTAATGTTGTGTTATAGAATAAACATGCCTTCATCTAGAGAAGAAATTGAATTGATATTTGAAAAGTTGAATGAGTCAAGCAGAGCAGTAAAGGAAGCCGGACTGACAGCAGAAACATTACGAGAGTAGGACCATAGACCGGGGCTTAGGAACAGGAAGAGAGACACAGCATGAAATGAATAAATGGTCAGATATAGCAGTACAATGACCCGAGACGTTACTGACAACTACTGTGGTGGAACAAATTACATCCAGAATGTGACCATGCTTATGAGTTGGAAAGTCAATGTGTTGAGATAAATCAAAAAAGTTTAGGAGAAAAAAAGTCTAACGTCGTGGAAGCTCCGGAATTGAAATGGATGTTGCGATCCCCGAGCATAATCGTTCTGACAGAAAGTCAGAGATGGAGCACTTGGGAAGACTATAAATTAGTACCCACCAACATCCCAGAGTTTAAGCTGTTCTTTACGGAGGAATGGGCTACAATTCCTCCAAGCCGGTGTGCCGGTGTCACACCAGATACTGAGAGTAAAGCTTCACATACTTTTGCCACTTATTAATATGTAATATTGGATCATTTTCCTCAATAAATAAATGATATCAAGTATAATATTTTTGTCTCATTTGTTTAACTGGGTTCTCTTTATCTACTTTTAGGACTTGTCTGCAAATCTGATGATGTTTTAGGTCATATTCATGCAGGGATATAGAAAATTCTGAAGGGTTCACAAACTTTCAAGCACCACTGTAATTTCAAGCAGTTTGTGACAAAAACTAAGATGTTAGACCTTTGCGCAGGAAAGCACCTCACACCAATAAACCATAACCTTGAAATGGCAGAGGGGCAATATCAATCTTCGCTGGCTTTTAAATTTTATAAATTTAATGTTTGTTCCTAATAATAAGCATTTCATGTAGGTTATATTTTCAGTATAGTGGTGAATGATTAATTCAATTCAGTATCAGCAAACAAGCAGACCCACTCACATACACACACTGTCTAACTACTTTTTCCATAGTTTACTGAAATATACACACACTTCACCCTGTTCCTCCCTCTCCATCATGCTCCCTGAAATATCTGTCTCTCCTCTATTCTGGTGTCCTTTCCTCCTTAATTTCTGTCCTAATCTCTGACAGTACAAACGTTTAAAGTAGGCAACATAATTCAGTATACATTTAATACATAGTAAGATGAAACTGTGAGACCTGGAGTAAACCCAAGCAGACATGGACAGAACATGCAAACTCCACACAGGCAGCAGCTGGGCTGGGACTCAAACTCAGGATTGCGAGGATCTGGCAACCCAGACTGATTCTCCGCGGTTGCACACAGGACGCACGCCGTTTCGTAGCTGTTAGCAACTTATTACCTTTGAATTATTTTAATTCCCGATCGCATCTGTATCATATATAATCGTATATATAGTAGGTTTTTACAACATCTTAATTATTTTATTCTCGTACCGGCGGATTATATTTTTTTGCCACTAATCGTTATTTAGTAACTTTACAGGTATACCGGCTTGTGTTTGTAGCCATTAGCTAATTACCAGAGTTGCGTCTTCTTTGCAGTAGTGTGTGTTTTTATAACTTTTTTTTACAGTCTTTTCCCACCTTCTTTCTGAGACTTAGTTTTTTGTGACGTTTTGTATTAACTTGGATTAACGCTTTAATCAAGCATTGCACTGGACCATCGGCTGCAGCTGAACCAGCACAGCCGGCACCCCACAACACCACCCGAAGCTAAGTACCTTTAATTAATTGCACTAACATGGCTTCTGCTGTGCTTGTTCCCTGTGCTGATGTGTGGCATGTTTAGCTATTCTTTCCTCCGTCATTAGTGTAAAATTTTTACTTGTGATAGGTGTAGGCTTGTAGCCAGTCTGACGGAGAAGATTGTAGTTCTTAGAGGCGCGCATCCAGACATTAGAGAAGGCTAGCTCAGCTCCTAGTTTAGCAGATCTGGATGCCACAGGTGAAGTTAGAGCCCCGGCAGAGTCCTCGCAGCAGGGCAAGTGGATGACGGTTCGGCGACGTAGTCGTAAGGCTAGTCCACGAGAGCACCACTCTTTACCTGTTTCACGTGTCCAAAAGGTTTGCCCTCCTCAGTGAAAACACCCACTGAGCAGCCTGTTGAAAGAACTCTGGTCATAGGTGACTCTATTTTACGACACGTGAAACTTGCTACCCCTTTAGGGACACCAGCAGCTAGAGTTCTCTGTATCCCCGAAGCCAGAGTGCCGGACATTGTAACGAGTCTTAGTGAACTCGAGAGGTCGCAGATTCTCCAGGATAGATATTCATGTAGGGGCTAATGATATACGCGTTTCGTCAGTCAGAGGTTACTAAGGCTAATTTTTGTAGAGGTGGTTAGCGTGGCGAAGGCGATGTCCGATGCTGTAGTGTGCCAAGCCTACAGCAGGTTATGGTCGCTGAACTGCTGGCTGTCCAAGTGGTGCTCTGAAAACAACGTGGGCTATATAGACAACTGGACAGCCTTTGAGGGTAAGCCTATGCTTTTAAGATGGGACGGTGTCCCATCCCACTCGGGAGGGTGCTGCTCTCATCTCCTGCACCATTGCCCATAGTCTTATGGCCCGATTGGTTAGGGGCTGACTATCCAGAGCAGGGGTCAGGCAGCAAGACAAGACCGGCTTAACCAACTGTCTCCTGGTAGCCATGCACCATCACCCAGAACCCACATTATTGAAACTGTGTCTGTTACCCGCTCTGCCCTAAACGTAAATGCTCTCAAAAAGTCTGTTTTAACAACCTCATTAGTATAAACACAGATAGCTGCCAAGAAATAACAACATTAGACTAAAGCTAGGATTACTTAACATTAGATCACTTACAAACAAAGCATGATTGTAAAATGAAATGATCACTGATAAACGCTTACACGCTCTCTGTCCTCACTGAAACTTGGATTAGACCTGATGAATATTTTAGCCTTAAATGAAGCCTCACCTCCTGGATACAGTCATGCTAATCGCCCCCTCGTCCTAATGGTCGAGGGGGAGGCGTAACCACAATTTTTTGACAAAGAGTTAGGTGTTACAGCTAAATCCCATTACAAGGCTAATTCTTTTGAAATACTGATTCTTAATGTGACTGATCCATCCTTATGGAAGTCAAAACCACATTCTTTTCAGCTTATCACTATTTACCGCCCTCCTGGTCCCTATTCAGAATTTCTTCAGGAATTTGCTAACTTTCTTTCCTGCTTACTACTGTCAACAGATAAGGCTTTAATTGTAGGTGATTTCAATATTCACTTGACAATGAGCAGGATCCACTTAAAATTGCGTTCGAGTCCATCTTAGACTCCATGGCTATCACTCAGAATGTGATGGGACCAACCCACCGCTGTAATCATACTTTAGATCTAATATTAACATTGGTATCAATATAGATAACCTTGATGTTTTCCCGCAAAGTGATTCGATTTCAGATCACTATCTTTTAGTATTTTGAGCTAGGTCTCTAATAAATAAAATCCTTCTCCCTCGTTATCACACCAAGCGCACTATTACATCTGCTACTCCAGCTGCGTTTATATTAAAAACCTACCAGACTTGAAATTTAATACACCTACGGAGATCAATCATCTTCAGTGTGTAAATGATCAATTAGAATGTTGTACTTGCTCAACCCCTCGACACGACTGCCCCTGCTAGGGTCAAAGTATTAGGGCAAAAAAGGCTAGCACCATGGTCATAATGACCACACCCGTACCTTAAAGCAAAGACACGGCATTTCGAGTGCAAGTGGAGACATAGTAAATTGGAGGTGTTTAAGATTGGAGGGACATCATGGCAGAGTAATAAGCATGCCCTCACTAAAGCTAAAGCTGCATACTTCTCTTCAATCATAGAGAAAAATAAGAATAATCCAAGATTTTCTCTTTAATACAGTCTCCAAATTAACAAAAAACCCCACAGAAAGTGACTCTCCATTCTGTGTAATTTTAACAGTAATGATTACATGACTTTCTTTAATGATAAGATAGAAAAACAATTTAGGCATAAAACTCAATGCTCATCACATCACCAAACTGTTCAGCAACCTTCCAGATGCAGCACTAGTAAAGACATCGTGTTTTAATGAGCTGTAAATCAAGACTAGAATCTTTTACCCCAAATTACTAATACTGAACTATCCGCATCAGCTCGTCTAAGTCATCAACATGTTTGTTTAGATCCAATTCCTACACGTTTACTCAAACAAGTATTACCTAGTGTTATGAGAGCCAGTGTTAGCTATTTTAAATTCATCCCTTACCTTAGGTTATGTGCTTTAAGTCTGCCGTTATCAAACCACACTGATTAAAAAGTCAATCTTGACCCTTGTGTGATATCTAATTATAGACCAATTTTCAAAAATCTACCGTTTCTGTCCAAAAAATCTTAGAAAAAGCCGTCTATCAGCAGCTCTGCAGTTACCTTCAAAGAATGAAATTCATGAAACATTTCAGTCTGGCTTCAGGCCCCATCATAGTACTGAAACAGCATTAATTAGGGTACTAAATGAACTTGTTAATGTCCTCAGATAAGGGATGTGTTTCTTTCTTGTTCTGTTAGATTTAAGTGCAGCATTTGACACTATAGATCACGATGTTTTTTACTAAACAGACTAGAAAGTACTGTAGGTATTAAGGGATTAGCACTTTCTTGGTTTAAATCCTACTTAACTGACCGGTTGGTACCAGTTTGTTCATATAATAATCTAAGGTCCTAAGCTCTCAAAAGTGAAGTATGGCGTGCCTCAGGGGTCAGTGCTTGGCCCGCTTTTATTCTCTCTGTACATGCCTACCACTAGGCTCAGTTATTCGTAAACATGCCATTAGTTTCCACTGCTATGTAGATGGATACACAGCTGTACATATCAGCCAAACCTAGTGACAAGCCTTACAATCAACAGAATCGAGGATTGTGTAAAGGAAATAAAAGATTGGATGATATTTAATTTTCTCTTACTTAACTCAGATAAAACTGAGGTCTATTAGTGGGACCCAAGGCTGTGAGAGACAGGTGGGCTACATCTATCCTAAATCTAGATGGCTGTCCAGTATTGCCCCAGTCCGTCTGTGAAAAAACTTAGGTGTCACATTTGATTCAGATCTCTCCTTTGATGCGCACATTAGCAGCATCACTCGAATTGCTTTCTTTCAAATTACGTAATATCGCTAAAAACTTGTTCATGCATTTATAACCTCAAGGTTGGATTAGACTGTAACGCTTTCTTACTGGATGCCTCTAGTAAATTTTTAAATAAACTTCAGTTAGTCAGGAATGCAGCTGCCCGAGTGCTAACTCAAACTACAAAATTTGATTCATATCACTCCTGTTCTATCATCACTGCACTGGTTACCAGTCAAATTCCGCAACTGATTACAAAATACTTCTTTTAACTTATAAAGCTCTACATGGCCTGGCCCCACATTATCTGAGTGAACTCTTAGAGTTTTACAATCCAACTCGTCTACTTCGTTCGCAGGGTGCAGGACTTCTTTTAGTTTCTAGAATTAAAAAAGTCACAGCCGGGGGAAAGGTTTTTCTCATACATGGCCCCCCAACTATGGAATAAACTTCCCACTTTCGTTCGAGATTCCAGACACTATCCAAAGTCTTAAGTCTAGGCTAAAGACATACCTATTTACACAGGCTTTTGACTAGATTTAGACCAGGATGCATGGCTTGGGTCACTGGGGCCGGAGTCTGGAGTCATGTCTGGCCTGCCTGCCTTGTCCGCTAGCCGGGAGTGTCGAGTGGGCGGTCTGGCTGAACTGGCTTCGGTCCTCGTGATCTTGACTCGTGCATCCTTGCCTTAGAAAATAAGGGCAGAGCTGGGGGTTCATAGTCAAAGAGTCTTATGGTGATCAGAGACGTTGGGTTGCTGTCTTCTGCCTCCCGTGGGTTTGCCAATGTCTCATGTGATCCCTCTTGGCTGTGGTTACCTACCAGTTCTCTCCTATTTTATAGCTATTTGCTGCTACAGCTAATGCTACTGGGGTCTCATGCTACACTTGGCATCAGTGATTGACATGGCATCAGTGATTGTTAATAGACACTGTGCTCTTAATCAATAACTAATTACATTTTCTGTTTTCTCTTCGAGCTGTGTTCCGGCAGTTCCACGATGTTCATCTGCTGGAGCTCCACTCAAGCTGCTTCCGTCATCAGCTCCAGCCCCATCATACCCGGGCCACTTAATGTCGATGTGCATACTTCACATTTTATTTTAACTTTGACTCCATGACTTTAGTTTCACTCTTAGATTTATAATCATACCCGGGCCACTTAATGTCGATGTGCATACTTCACATTTTATTCGAACTTTGACTCCATGACTTTAGTTTCACTCTTAGATTTATCGTCTACACCACCCAAGGAGGTTGGGTCCCTTTTTGAGTCTTGGTCCTCCCAAGGTCTCTTCCTAGAACTAGGGAGTTTTTCTTTGCCACTGTCGCCCTAGGCTTGCTCAATTTGGGATTGGACGTAGTTATTAGGAGATAATCTAAACTTGTAAAGTTGCTTTGAGACAATGCTCCATTGTAAAAAGCGCTATATAAATAAATCTGACTTGACTTGACTCAGGACTCTGGACCTCTGTGCCACCCTGCGGCCTAGCATGCATCATCTACTTGTGAAACTCCTCACCTACTGTAGATACAGTAGTTCCCAAAAGGCAATTTTGTCACAGGAACAAAATACTACTACTAATCTCAGCCCTGATATGTGATATAAGAAAACTTAAACATTAGTTGAGCTGTTACATTACATCAACCCTAAAACTATTTATTGAGCAGAAGGGACATGCTGTAGATGTGTCAGAAGTTGTTCATATTTATTTATTAGTTGATGGCTACATCAGTGAATGCAATATCCAATCATTTACTAGTTGTTAGAACCAAGAAATAAGATATGCATCTTTGTGATATTTGTGGTACAACTTGCTTGCCAAGAACCCTAATAGCAAAAAAATAAAATAAAAAATAGGCTTCAGCAGAACTGATACTTTTCATGCACGTCAATACCATGAACATTACCATATCTTGTTCAAAATGGAATGCCTTCGGCTGATATATCACAACTGCAATATGAAGATCTCAGGTCATGCTTATTACTTCTCAACAATGTATATTTGCTTTCCCCCTGTGCAAATCAATTACATTATGAGCCATTGGATGCAAAATAATAAAAAAATATGCAATATTGAGAGAATCAGACAAGGTAACAAGATGGAGAACATTTAACAGTTTAATAATATGCTGAAGTATACATTCATTGATAAATCCGTTTTTCATTTTGCCAGAAGTTGTAGGTGAGACCAGCAACAGCACGCAGCTACAGAACCTTGACTGTTGTTTGCATTTTATAGATTATATCCATCTGTATGTCCGGCATTATATAAACAGGATACTGCAATTATAAAGTGAGTATATTACAGGAACTTCACAAATTAATGGACTGTCTTTACTTGAATTACAATCTCTCCTGAAATGTTTGCCTTGATGCTTTTTCCTCTAATATTTCATTTGCTATCTCGCTCTAAGCTCATTGTACTGACACACTACTCTTGGTGCTGAAAAATTGTGGGGATTTTTTTTTTTTTTTTTTTTCCCTTTTCATTTTGTCTACATATAAACTTGATCGCACAAGAACTGACCAAAAAAGGAAGTCTTTTACAAGGTAGACTGCAATCAATTGTTGCTGGGGTAACACAGTGAAAAGGAATCAATCAAAAGAAACAATCAGTCAATAAAAAAGCCAGTTGATTTCAAGTATAACTTGCTGATAAAAGAACTACACATCATTAAATATTCCCATTATACATTTTTAAATTATTTATAAAATGTATTTAACCATTTTTTAACTTTTAAGTTTGTGTAACAAACGCTACTGTAGCTTTAGTTGAACACCAATGTTTACTGTTTTTGTTGTTGTTTTTATCTTTGCAACAAAACATTAAAGGGATTGTCACATAACAACAGGTTATTAAAAACATAATAGTAAACCCTATATCGAGGTTCACGTAGCAAGACATGTGATGACCCCTTCTACCCTAGGCCCCATAGTAAAAAACAAACAACAAAACAAACAAACAATCAAACAAACAAAAATACATGGCTAGAGCACTAGTAAATTGTGCTCCACTGGCTACACTTAAGAATGGTCACAGAATATTTTGAAAACAGTTTATACATGTCCATCAAATCTATAGACTCTGTGTCAGGTTTTCAGAAGACTCCAGAAAACTGAGACAGTTTGTCTTGCTCCATTAGTGGTAATAAACACGTAGCAACTTTGCAACTTCAGTCACTTGTGTTGTTAGTCATTGGAATGTCTTGAGGGAAACCATGATGCTTCATCAGATCTGATGAGTGGGGATATGCTGAAGTGAAATTAGCATTCACAAACATATGTGCAACCAGTTTTGCACATGGGTGAGGTTTCCGTCAGGTCAGTGGTATCACAGCTGCATAAAACTGAACACCAAAGAAAGCATTATCCAACAAAGATGCTCTACATCAAAAATACAATGACTATAACAATACAGCACCACTGGTGCACCAAAAAGTTCTTCTCCTTTAAGGTTTAGATAAAAGAGTGTCACAGACTGGAGGCAGTTATTAACACGTCACAATTAATAGTTTACGATCCTCTCGAACTCCTTGCCAAAAGGAAAACAGTAAAAAAAAAAAAAAAAAAAAAACAAGAAAGTTTATTGATCCTACAAAGTTACTGGGACAGCCTGAGCCTGGAAGACTCAGATTCAGCCCAATACACTCTTTTATGGTCACACAACATAATGAACGTTTTCAAGTCAAAGTATGAGCTGTAGGTTTGTGCCTTGCACTCTTCCTCTGGTTAAAGCTGTGTGCTCCATCTTACTGATTATACACACAAATACATACACACACAGAATGGCTTCTGACATAGGTGTGTAAAAGAGCTAGTTAAAGCACAATGTCCTTCAGCCGTTTGCTACCAGGGGACTCCTTTTCCCGTCCATCCTGAAGCAATGTGCTGATCTCATGCATGGACGGCTCACTGTCTTTGCCCTCCGGCTGGCGGAGTAGACTGTGGTTGGCTATGCGCTCAGCGTCGCAGCAATTTAGAGTGTTGTAGCCAGAATGTGGCTTGGACTGTGGGCCCTTGAGATGAGCCGGTGATGTGATGGGGCTGATGGCCTCTCGCCCATTTCCTGCCTCACGAATGGCACCATTGGCTTTGGGGCTGCAAATGCTTGTTGTCATCTCACCAGTTCGCTTGCCTTTTGGCTCCTCATCTGGACCATCTTTGCCAAATGTAGCAAAAGTCCTTTTGGTGGTTCCACATTCCTCATATTGGGGCATGTCAACACCAGTAGCCTCAATAGACAGGGCGATGACATCACGGACACGTTCAGGTGATTTGACATGTGTTGGCACAGGCAGGCGTGGCATCCAACAGCGGTCTGAGTGACCCAGGATCCGGCATTCATCCTGGCAGTGGAAGCCTTCAGAGGGATCTGGAAGGATAGAGAGTATTAGTTTTGATTCTTAAACTGCACCCCCTGCTCCTGACTCACTGCACTCATCTTGGACGCAGAGACTCACATATTCTTACTGTTAAACTTTATTCTGTTATTGACTGAACTGTAGTATGGAAATTCATGTGTTGCATACATACCCAGCCATTATCATGATTTGAGATGTCTTAAGACACATTATGAAGACGTCTTAAGACATCTTGAGGCATGTCTTTAAGACATGTCTACAGAAACGCATCTTAAGACGTCTTGAGATGTCTTGAGTATAAGAACCTCTCAAGATGTCGGATGCATAATATTTATTTTTATCTACTTTTATTTAAAAACATTTTTTAAGTATTAATCCTTAATTTTAATATACATACTACATTGATAATTTGCAGATAAATAATGGTATGTTGTGTATTTAAATATATTTTTAAAACCTTTTTTTGTCATCTTATTACATTTTTTTGTGCAGATGGCTTACACTGTTTTACATCTACTGTACAGTCTTCATGGCTAACTTGAAATGTGCTTTTAAATGCAATGAAAAAATAACTTGTTTTACTTAATGTTTTACTTGAAAAAATCCTTGTAACAATGTGTACTAGTACTTCACATTTTACTGCTACAATAACTTGGCAGTATTAAGTAAAATGTACTTACACTGAAATTTAATATAAAAAAATAATAAAATCAGTTTTTCTGTGTGGCCTAAATAGGTGGATTGACAGCCATTCGAACTCTGTTTTTTCTTTATCTACAATCTCTCCACCAAGTCACAAACATTACGACACTTTGGAATGCAATGGACCACCATCTGGAAAGACTCTTCTCAGATTAATGGCCACAATAACCAACCTTTCTCTCAAACCAACAAAAAAAATTTAGGATCTGGCCAAGCGGTCAGATAACCCCTGCATCTCGCCATCGTAAACTAAGCCAATGTGTTAGTCTTAAAAGGATTTCTGACAGTCACTACCCCCAGACTCCCCCCTTTCTAGGAGAAGTCTGGCCTAACTTTTGTAAAGAAAAACAAAGATGCCTGCCCACAATTCACTTTTACGACACACGTGTCCAGACAGGCAGGAGCCAGGAAGGACAGCCCTGGAAATTATGACCCGGGGACCTTAGAGCCTTTTTAAAGACATATTCTTAATAGTAGTTTTAATTTTTGTTGGAAATAGATTACCTCTGCATGGACCACTCAATTAGAAAACACATGAGAACTGCTTCATAATGAGTCCAAACACCCACACCCTATTACCCTCCTACAAGGAATTTGTTCGGGGATATTCTTCGTACACCTATATATAATCATATATATGCATGTCACTGATTTCTCATGTATTTTCATGTCTATTTGGTTAATGTTTTTAGTGTAATGACCACTCCATATTCAATATGGTCCAGTTTTGTGTCGTAGTTAGGAAAATATTAGTATGTAATCTCTACAGGGTCTCTTGTATCGATCGGCTTGTGTTTTAATACCTATTTACACTTATAGAGGACCAGAAATGCAAGTTGTTATTCAGAATGTATTGTATCCTACATCTGGTATTGATCGTATCATTATTTGTTTGAGGAATAGCAAATGTATGTGTTGTAGTTTAGAATGCCTTAATTATGTCCTAGTTTGTAGATTCAAGGTGCTCTTGACAATCGGAACCTCGTACCTGAACTCCCGCAACTAAACTTGTAACTTTGAGGATTTTTGTTCTTATGCGATACTCTCAGACATCCTAGATATGTAAAAATATATTAATCCAAAGTTATAGCCTCAACGAGAGGAGGAACTTGAATACGAGTCAACTTCTCATTGACCGATCCAGGGCAAAAGCCTTGCCTCACACACCCAACTGCTTACGTCAGAGCCTGTACAAAACTTTTGGCGCAGGCTAGCAAAGTTAGTCTTGTTCCTTTGTCTAAGTTTTTTTCTTTTTGAGTCTTTTCTTTGTTTTAAACGTTTTGGAGCTTTGGTGTTGAGTTTAGTTTATCTTTGAAGCTTTTCTTTTTGTGTTTTATTTTGCATTTAAGTTTTTCTTTGTCCAACAGTCTTAGCAGTTCGGTATTGGCGAATTAGAAATTAAGCTAAAGAAAGTAGTGAAAGACCAACTAGTAAAGATCTTCTTCACATTCTACCACGTTCGTATATCCTAGTCTTCCAAATTTATTGAAGCGTGTGGTGTAAAGTGCATGTCAGACTTAGCATTTACCTGTGGCCAGGGTAAATATTTGAGTGTGCGCGAACGCAATCTTCGAGGACCGTGAAACCCCTGCAGCCAAAGCTGGGAAGAGCACCGAAAGCGTGGCCCGCAAAACATCTGTGGTTACACAGCTGCAATAACCGAGAAGCCAAGAGAGTAACACCATCGATAGGCCCACTGAACGGCTGCATTCGTTGGAAGATAAACCGCATCTGTTCCACGATCGTGCCATCTTGACAACAGACGAGGCCCGGTTGCCGTGTTCACCCCCCTTTGCACAAGCAAGTACCGCTTTGTGGCTTTCTTTGGGTCCCCGATTCTCGAACCTTGTGTTTAATTTTAAACCACATTTCAACGTAGACCTATCTACGCCTAAGTAGTTTCCACCGCACTATTCACGTTTCACCATAATTTGTGTTACTAGTAACTCACTATGTCGTAACAAAATAGTTCATAAAATTGCACCTGGGTATTTACTACGCGATTGATAAGTTGCACATAGATACACCTTGTTAGTGATATTAACCAATTGCCGCTGATGTGCCCCCTTTAGACACTTCTACGGGCCCGCTGGGTTGTACTTTTTTGCATTCTTAATAACTTAAAACATTCTTAATACACAGTCCAAAACACAAACTCAAAAGATTTTTAATACTATTAGGACTACCTGCATACCGATTTTCAACCGTCTACATGCAGCCATTCGCCAGAAATCACATACCAAACACAGCTGTCCGCCATGTTTGTGTACAAAACAAGCTTACCTATCCAACTATTTTGCCTTTTAAAATATACTTAGGATGTAAAATAACTTTTTATTTTATCATAGAAAATTCACTTACCGTCTAAACAATGCCATGATACCGTTACATTGAAGATAAAACGTCAGTAAAGTCTTTTTTTGCATGCTTATGTCGTCCCGTAAAAATCCATTCGTTTCAATGTAAGCTGTTCTTTGGCTGTTTTTCATTCTACAAAACAAAGTTTCCCTCTAAAGGGTCCATGACATATCGCCTATGGGTGGGCTCTGTAAGTACTAAGTTCATTAGTTATTCATGAGGTCGTAAACTGTATTGGTGCAGCTGTTTTCTACACCTCCCCCCATTCAGACAAGCTGGCCTATGGCTAGACATATATGCAAATCTCTGGGTCTGTGTAAGCGCTGAATGACAGAGCTGTGTTCCAATGGACAGCTAAGAGTCTATGGTTTCTATAGAGACCAACCATGACACAATCAGGCACACAGAGAGTGGGTAGGGAGGGGTTGAAATCTCCATTCACAGCCTTGCTGAACAATGCAGAGGCCTCTTCTACTTGATTTATTCAGATAAAAACCAAATAACACTGAATTGTGACTAATATTTGTTTGTTCTATTACAGAAGACATAATAAAACTTGCAACCACTTGATTTATAGTGACAGGCTTCTTTTTATTTGTATTTTTAGAGGTTGTGGCACATTTTGAGATGAATGGTGACCCTTGATAAAAACCTGTGTAACTCTTGAAAACTTTGTTGTATCTGTTCCAAATTTTGGATTTAGCTTTACAAGTCCCTGATGAAACGTTAAAATGTACAGCATGGAAAATGTTCAATCACCAGCATCCACACACAAATTATAAACTCAAAAAATTAAAGGCGTTTTTTGATTTTCGACATTTTTTTTTTTGCATTTAATCTTCCCAAATGTAACCTAAATGATGAAAATAGAAGACTGGAGGTGAATAAATATGTTGGCCTAAGTGTTTACTTCAATTTAAGCCCTGAATGATCATTGTGCTATATGTAAAACCTAAAATAACCAGTGTTTAAATGTAATAGTGCAAATCGCTTGACAATGTGTTTTCACTCAATTACAGCAGCAACTGTGATATACATATTCGCCATCATTTCCTGATCTTAACACTGTGATATATATATATTCACCATCATTTCCTGATCTTAACTCCTGCCATTACTTCAGATTGTCAGTTGGTATTTCCTTGTTTGTAGTTTGTTGTTGTTATAACCTTTCGAATTTACCGCTTTGTGTGAGAGAGTTTTATTCAATCAAAGGTCGAGAAAAATAACTTTGAATTCATTATTCAGACCCAGACTGAAGTCGCCCATATCGACTTCCTGATCAATTTCGCTTTTTCTCTTTCAACTGGTTTTCCGGATCCACCAGTCCCCAAACGATCCGGTGGTGCCCCATTTGTTCATGAAAATGAATCAATTTAAATTGTAATCGTATTCCGCTACATCTGCTACAATTTCAAAATTATTGCCGCACTGCTTCAGAACTTTATGAAATGTCTTGAAATCGCAAAATGCAAAATAAAATAAAGGCCGTGGCAGAGAGGGATTCATGACTCCAACATTGCTGAAAAAAATCCTACAAGAAACACTGAATATTAAGCAATTGGTATTTAATTATATTTAATTTAAAAGTTGCATTTAGTTAAAATAATTCAGTCAATTTTTCATAGACAGTCATAAAAATAATAAGTAAATTGTCATGTTTTATTTAGTAAAGTAGATTTTGTTTTTTGTTTGACCTTTTCAGTTACTTAGTTTGTCAAGTTATCTTACTAAAATTAATTAAGTAAATGTTGAATAAATGTTGAGTAAATGTCATTTTCATTTCATAAATGTTACCAAATAAAATTCTCTATGCATTAATTTTTTTTAAGCACAAATCACAACTAAAATAAAATTAAACTATTTATTATATCAATATTGGACAACAATTAATCAAACGTTCACATCATCTGACAAACAGCAAACTAGTTTTAAAATTCAATAAGTCATGATCATACATTGCATTCATAAAGTCTTCAGACCCTTTCACTTTTTATGTTGCATCCTTGTGCTAAAATAAAATTTTTTAAATTAAGGTTTTCTCCATCATTCTGCACCCAATACCCCATAGTGAAGAAGTGAAAACAGAATTTTATAATTTTTTTTGCAAATTTATTAAATTCAGTTGACTGGATATGAATTATAAAGACACACTCCTGAATACATGTCTCACAGCTAATAATGCATATCAGAGCAAAAACTCAGCCCTCAACCCATGAGGAGGAAAGAACTGCCTGTAGAGCTCAGAGACAGGATTGTGTGAAGCCACAGACCTCGAGAATGATTAAAAAAAATCTCCTGTAGAGTTCCCAAGTACACAGTGGCCTCCATAATTCTTAAATGGAAGAAGTTTGGAACAACCAGGACTCTTCCTAGAGCTGGCCGCCCCACCAAACTACGTAATCAGAGGAGAAGGGTGTTGGTAAGAGATCAAGAACCCAATGGTAACTTTGGCTGAGCTTTGGAGATCCTGTGTGCAGATGGGACAAATTTCCAGAAGGTCAACCATCACTGCAGCACTCCACCAATCTGGGCTTTATGGCAGAGCGACCAGACAGAAGACTGGGCCGAAGGTCCACCTTCCAAAAAGACAATGACCCTAAGCACAGAGCCAAAACAACACAAGAGTGTCTTAGGGACAACTCTGTGGATGTTCTTGAATGGCCCAGCCAGAACCCTGACTTGAAGCCAATGGCTGTCCAACATGTCAGAGCCTGAGAGGATCTGCAGAGAAGAATGGCAGAAAAATCCCAAAATCCAGTTGTCCAAACCTTGTGATATCATACCCAAGAAGACTGCATACCCAAAATATTTTAGTTTTTCTTTTTCAATAAATATGCAAAATTTCTAAAAATCTGGTGTCACATTGTCATTATGGGGTATTGGGAGCAGAATGATGGGGAAATCTTTATTTATTTATTTATTTATTTTATTGTATCACAAGGTCGCAACATAACAAAATTTGAAATATGTGAAAGGGTCTGAAGACTTTCCAAATTCTATATAATTAAATTTACTTTTCTCGCAGTTAATTTATTACATGAAAAAATGTGTATACATTAAATTTTTTACATAAATTCTAGTCCTCACTGGATCACAATATAATTACAATGTAGACATTATAACAGTTAATTTAATATACTTGACTAACTTTTATTATAATGCACTCTTACAGAGTGTATTTAACTCAGCCTAAGCATGAAGGTAAAGAGTTGTGGTAAGCTTGAATCTTTACTGCCACCCTTCTTCACTGACATTCATTGTGAAGTGAACATCCTGTATAGCTTGCACATGAATAAAGATTACTATTTAGCGCTGTAAGTAAGTTAGCGTAGCCGCTAACACTTTATCAGCTTGTATTGTTGTAAATAAACTGTATTAATCCATAACGATTCAATAGGAATTCTAATAACATCTGTAAATACTTTAACTCATAAGTAATATTAAATAACCTTACGGGATTGCCGATGTGTCCCGTTACAAACGAGGTGATTAATTTAACGAATGCATCTAACGTCCATCTGAGAAAGGTTCCAAACTAGTTCGTCACCGTGGGAACGAGCCGGAAGTGACGTTGTGACGTCTCGCAATCGGAGAATATCATTAATGTTCTGACTTAATAAACTTAAACTTCAACTCACCTCAAAATGTATTTTTGACCTGACCGAAGAAGAAGAGTGCACTTAGATTTAGTAGTTAGATATTTATTTAATGTGACATTGTGAATTTAACAGCCTTCTGTCTTACTCGAGTTCAGTATTTGTAATTCTCAAAACGCGGACGTTAGTGATATATAAACTCTAATTTGTATTAGGGTTTTCGGAACTTAACTTAAGAAACATTGTTTGAAGGCTAATGCTTGTGGTAATTAAAGGTTACTATTTGTAACACTGTGGCTTTAGCAGATGTTAATAGTAGTTAATGCATTATAGTGCATTTAGACTAATATATAGTTATATATAGTAATATATAGTCATTATAGTTTATATATGTTATGAATTGGCATAGTCCTACTCTAGTCGTGAATTAGATTGTTTCTCGTTCCAAGTCATAACTAAACCTTCAACAAAGAAAAAAGATAAATAAATAAATAAATAGAATAAAATTAAATAATAATAAAATTTAATAATGATAATAAAAGAGAATAAAATTAATAAAGGCTCTGATGCCAATTTTAAAAACCAAAATGGGAGATCTAACAGCAGGACAATTGCAGCATGTAGTTATTAATAGGATTAAAGACACCACACCAGTAAAAGGTAGAGACAAGGAAAGGGAAATAGTTCTCACTTTTTTCACATTTCACAAGCCTACTTTCCAACCAGCCACTTCTAAACTCCTTCACTTTAAATCAGAAGCATTTTAAGTGTTTTAACAGGACTTAACCCACAAATTACGGCTGAAGTGAACTCCGCTCGTCAAGGAATGCTGTTATTTCTCTGTGTCTATAGTCTCTTCTGAGGTAAGTAAAGGTTTATCTCCTTATAGCGATAGGGAAAGAGAGGCGCACCTCTTACACATTTATAGCATGGGTTGGAATACCCAACAGGTTAGCAGACTCTCAAACACGTAACTGAGAGATAACTCTTACACATACAATGGCACAGGGAAAGAATAAGGCAGATCACAGCGACTTCCATTCAGCCTGGACGGACGAAGTACAGGATACTTTGGTCCAACTAAATGCTGAGGGCTTGAGCTTAAGAGCCAACGTAGAAGAAATTTATCAGTGGTACACATCAATTGGATATAGGTTAGCCACAACCAACACATTTGCAAATTCAGTAGGCAAACCTAAAATTAAGCAGCATCAACTTTTGTCCGCTATCGGTTTCTTACTCTGCCGAAATTTCAAAGCCACGGCAGAGGAATATGAGACTGAATTAGAAGACATGCGTGACACAGAGCATCATAAAACTGAATTAATTTATTTAGTCAACTAACCCAAATTAATGGCTTGAATATGATAACCAAAATTGGGCAAGGCAATCACAAATATTCGACCAGCAATCGCAAACATGCAGGTCGCGCACTCGGTAAAAAAAAAAAAAACCCAAAAATATGCCGCCACTCTAGAACACTGTTGCAATAATGTCGGAATCCCCATTTTGGCACTCTAGTCCTGAGAACCCAGGTAATGTTGATGATGTGTTAGAATTTGCTGCTAGTAGCAACCTGAGCAAGAACCACTGGAATAGTGGAGATGGTGCCGCTTGGCTGTATCCAGCTGTGGATTTAAGATTGGCTGGAACAGATGGACAGGCCCAGGCCTCCACATCAGCATTTGCTCAGGGGAAAAGTCCAAATTGTCATATAAACAGCAACATATTGGTTTCAAATTTTCCAAGGCCCGAGTGTATTCCTAACTCCATCTTGACAAAGGACACCACTCAATCACGAATTGCTGTAATTAAAACTATGACTGGCCACAATGGCGAAAAATTTGACGTTAATAGCAAACAGGGGACGTGATTTCTTGAAATTTAGAGAACACATTCCAGCACATCACGACAAGCCCTATAATGACCAATTAGCTAAAGTTATCAGGCGATTGGAAACAATCGAAACCCTGATGCAGGGATTTATCCAAGGCAATGCACTTACTCAACAGTGTCATGGTCCAAGCCAAAATAACCACACAATATGACTAGCCATGTAGACATGCATACACATAGAACACAACTGCACACATAACATGTATACATCTACATGACTGTGATTTTGGCTTCAATCACACACATGCACACTCACACCATGCACACATACACAAGCTCACACACACACACACACACACCTTTTTAATTGCATGTAGACATTATGCACAAGATCTGTTAACCGCTGCCAGACAAGAGATCCCCGATCTCCGCTTTCATAGCACACCACGGTATGCCTTAACAGATATTGTTGAATTACTAAATCTAGATAAATGGTTTCAACATTATTTTGAATTATTCTGGATCTCTCTGAAAAAGGCGGCATTGTAAATGCTGTTCTTTTTCAGAAAGGGGGGAGGAATGAGGTAAGACAAATTCTCCAATATCATAGCTCAAAATTGGATCCTATAGTACAGGGACAACCACAATGTACTAAACATTTGGCAGCATTAGCCACAGCAGTGGACAAAACAGCCACATTGTTATGTGTCATCCTTTGGTAATCCACATCACATGGAGTGGTAGCATTCCTGACCTCAGCTGCGTTTACCTACCTAATGCTAGGCGTTTAAAGATTAGTGACACACTGCTTCACTAAACCTCACCTTTGCTAGTATAAAAAACAAAAAAACTGTAAGGTTAGCAAGACTCGATGCATTGTGCAGGTTTACACATTCTAACCATGGTTGTATAGGAAGAGAATGAAGTTTGGTGTGGTCCTGAAGAGGGACTATGTAAGAAGTCCGTTGAGGTGACAAGGGTGTCATATAAGGATATGTCTGAAGCTGGCAATTGAGGGTGGTAATGGTGAATGTTGTTAGTGGCCTATGCCACCACAAGTGGCTTGAATTATAGGAGAAAGAGAGATCTGGGGGAAGTTAGCCTGAAGTGGTTGAGAGCCTTCCCAGGGAGGAGAACTGTTGATGTGCAGATTTCAATATTCATGTTGGGAGAAGGATAAAGGAGATGAGGAAAGTGATGGGCGGTTTGGTGTTCAGGATAGGAACCTAGAAGACAAGATGTTGGTGGATTTACAAAGAGGATGGAAATGGCTTGTGGTGTACACTATTTCCAAAAGAGGGAGGAGCACATAGTAGACTACATCCTATGTGAGAAGTTTGCTGAAAAGAGATTGGTGATGTAAGTAGTGGGCAGGTGAGATGGTAGCTAGACAGCATCGGTGTGATGTGCAGGAGGCTCTGGTGCAGAATGAAAGAATGTCGTGAGGGGTTTCAGATAGAAGCTGAGAGGTTTTGGGTGATAAGAGAGCTCACATATGACTGGGTATAGAATGTAAGATATGAAGGACAAAGAAGGTTGGATGCGTAAAATTGTGGAAAGCAGGGATGGTAGAAGATTACAATGACAAAGTAAGTTAGGAAGCTTTGAAAAGGATGAAGAACGGAAGGCAGTGGGACCGATTACATACCGGTTGAAGTATGGAAAAGTTCTAGGAAGAGCTGGGAGAGTGGTGTTTTTTAACTAGATTTTCTGGAATTCTGGTGACCGAGATTATGCGGGAAATGGAGGAGAAGTTTAACTTGTACCGATTTTAAGCGAAGGGTGATGTACAGAGTTGTGGCTCCACAGGGGGCATAAGTTGATGATTCCACACAATGAAGATAGAGAGTTGTGGAAGCTAGGCCTCAGACAGCAGGTGACAGTGTCAGAAGTCATTCAAGTCAGATTTTATTTATATAGCGCTTTTTTACAATGGAGCATTGTCTCAAATCAACTTTACAAGTTAGATTATCTCCTAAACTACTTCCACTCCCAAATTGAGCGATCCTAGGGCGACAGTGGCAAGGAAAACTCCCCTAAGTTTCTAGGAAGAAACTTGGGAAGACCAAGACTCCCCCCCCCCCCCCCACAAACCCCCCCAAAGGGACCCAACCTCCTTGGGCGGCGTAGATGAATAAATCTAAGAGCGACTAAGTCATGGAGTCCAAGTTCGATAGATGTGAAGTATGCACATAGACATTAAGTGGCCGGGGTATGATGATATCAAGAGCGACCTAAGTCATTGGAGTCAGTTCGATAGAATGTGAAGTATGGCACAGCGACATTAAGTGGACCGGGTATGATGATAATTCTAAGAGCGAACTAACAGCATGAGTCAGGGCGAATAAAATGTGAATTATGCACAGTGGAGCTCCATCAGATGTACATCATGTGTTGGCCCGGAACTGCCGGAACACAGCTCGGAGAGAAAAACCGAAAATGTAATTAGATATTGATTAAGAGCACAGTGTCACTATAACAATCACTGATTGCCTGTCAATCACGGATGCCAAGTGGTAGCATGAGACCCCGGCCAGCATTACTATAGCAGCATAGCTAGAACGCAGAAGAGGAGAACTGGAAGGAAACACAGCAGATGGAATCACATTAGACATTGGCAAACCCCCGAGCGGCAGAAGACGCAACCCAACGTCTCTTAATCACCATAAGACTCTTTTATGACTATGAACCCCCAGCTCGCCCTTATTCTAAGGCAAGGTTTGCTGAGTTCAGATCACGAGGGCCCCAGCCTAGTTCAGCAGACCGCCCCCCCGCACTCCCGGCACAGCGGACAAAGGCAGGCAGGCCAGACATGACTTCAGACTCCGGCCTCAGCAACCCAAACCATTCAACCTGTTCTAAATCTAGTCAAAAGCCTGCCGGAAAATAAGTTAGTCTTTAGCCTGACTTAAAACTCTGGAGGGTGTCTGATTCTCGAACGAAAGTGGGAAGTTTATTCCTAGTTTGGGGGCCCATGTATGGAAAGCTTTCCTGTTGTGTGGAACAACAGTATGGTTTTCATGGCCAATGAAAAGCACCATGGATGCGATTTTTTGTCTTTGAGACTGAATCAATCAGTATCTCCCCCAGAAACCGGAAGAGGCGAGGAAACGATGTACCATCGCTGCCTCAGGTGGAACCAGGACATGGGTCAATAAGTACACAAAAGGAAAGTGGGGATCAGTCGAGGTGGGCTGGACCCTTGGGAGAACCCTCGCAATACTGTACAGGATCTGCAACACCCATCCTTGAGGAATTTTCCTAACCTTTCTAAATGGACAGACTGGTACGGAAAGGGGAAAAGTGGTAGGCAAGCCAGAGGGTAAGTATAAACCTAGTTTAGATTTGGCCTTAGGTACGAGAATGCACAGTAACAACCATGAGGTGTTTACCAATCAGAGAACTGTGGTGTCTCCTGCTGACTTTTCGAATTGTGTTACTTTCACAAATTAACTGCTCCGGAGTCGAGATCAAAAAGAACCCCGTGAACAAAACATAGAATTCCCACCAAGTGCTTTGAATTTGAGTAGACTACAACCATCCACCAACGTGCTGTTTGATGTGTGCAATAGTGGATTGTGGTGAGGAAAATAGGTGGAGTGGTCATCATATTTTAATGGCTGCGCCTCCTATCTCGCAACCAGAACCCTACTGTCCCACTTGGGGATCAGTGTTTCACCACTCAAACCCAAATTATAAATACATTATGACCCGACGGTACGTTCGGCAAGGGGGCCAGGTATTAAGTTTGGACATCAAACTCAGAGCCTACCTCGGCACAAACTTTCAGTGCACGAGGAAAGACGTTTCTTCTAACCCTACCCAAGCTGTCTAGCTATGGGTGGGGTCCCCCAAATCAATACTATTTTACCTTAGGAAAAAAAAAGTAGATCATCCAAGGCGAGGATCCATTGAGCATAGGGTGGGGTTACAAAAAAAAAATAAAGCCAAAGCGACCATAGGCTTACAACAATCTAAACTGCAACATAGAGGAACTTGGGGAAATTAGTCATTAGTCCACCAGGGCCTTTAGAACAACGGGAAACAAGTGACCTGTCGCGATCAGCTAGCGGGGAAACGGGGTATGAAAGAGCCTAATTAGTGGTAGGAATGGTAAAATTGTACAGTGAAAGAGCATGGTGTTTAAAGATTTGTTTTTTGTTATGTGCAGCTGCAAAACCTAATTTAGAGAGCCACACATCCAGTAATTTCAGACAACTGGACAGCCTACTCTCATTGTTCCATGAGATCGAGCCAGTAGGGTTGTGTGAACTTATCTAGGTCCCCAACCCTTAACTCAAGAACCAACCCCAACTAACATCAAAGCCTATAAAGGCAATTACACCTGTTTTCAGAAGCAACAGACCAGGACCGATAGACAGGAGAATTTTTCGGAAGATGTGTAAGGAAAACAATTATCCTGACAGTGATGGGAAATTATACAGGTGACCAGCTGAATGCCAAAAATTCAGCAGGGCAGATTTAGTATGGGTGTGTGGTGAATGAGAATCCGGCGGAGATTTTAATGGGAATTGGGGTCCTGGGGAGTGGTGTGTGGTTTTTCCTGATACTGCCTTTCAGGGTTTACAAGCACACGGATGGAGGATCATGGATCCCTGGCCAGCCCACATCCATCGAAGGACACCGAGAGGTCAGACCTGGCGGACCTTCGACCAAACCGTGTGATTGATGGTATAGGGGGCCCAAGGGGGGTCCCAGATGAATTTTAGGCTAGGAACCAGATTGCTTCAGGGTTTGAAGCGCACTCCTTTTGGTTGGTAACTGTCACTAAGAATGTAGACTAGATAACTTCTCTATTCAATCAACAAAGATTTTGTTAATTTCAGTGTTTCAAGCCATTTTAGGGACTGAGGGACCATCTAGAACCAGACTTCACTTATGACCATACAGGCATAGGAATGGCCTTTATACATTTGTTGGCAGAGAAAGGTGGGGAGTTTGCCAGATTGTGGGTCAATCGTGTTGCACCTTCCGTCCCCTAATTACTGCCCCGATGTAGTGTGTCAAGAGCCTTGGAGGGATTTAGGCTTTTGGTCAAAAGAATGGAAGGAAAACTCAGAATAGACAAGGAATGGGTAGTGGCCTAGAACAGATTTTTATACATGGAGGAGTTTTAATTACGAGTTTAATGATGTCAGTATGTTGTGGGATTGCAATTTTTAGTGGTGTGTTTGTTTGTTGTTTGTGTCCCGTGTGTCAGGTATTGATAGAAAGATTTGTGGTCAGAGGTATGAGTAGAGGGACGCAGAGGGGGACAATCCACCATCCGTCCGATGGTGTTGGCAGATTTGTCTAAGATTATATAGACGACGAGGTGGAGGATACCCCTTGACGGGGCCGAAGACCCACTTCAAGTGGCATAGCTGCTACTAACTCTGGCTTATTTAAAGGAAAACCGACCAGACAGGTCAAGGAATACGACAGCGCTGCTGATCATACACCGGGATTGAGGGACAGAGCTGGGAAGAACGGGCAGAAGGTAGACTCCGTGTGAACTGGAATCCCGACTCCAAGGGCAAAAGTGCCACCAACTGGTCCGGCCCCACGGAACAAACCACAGCATAAAGCCGACTATGTGGGAAGAGGAGTCCAGTGAAGCCAAAGTACAGAACAAGAAGAGGGATCTGGTTAGACTAGGAGACAAAACATAAACCAGATAGTCCGCAGACACATAGATCATCTTTGAAAACACTAGTTAATAACAACACACATAGTTCAGCACAAAACTCAAGGGTTAGTTCAGGATTGTTTTATGGTGTATGATGTTTGAATGCGCTGCTTTTTTAGAAGGTTATTTGTGTTTCTTTGTTGGAATGTTTGTGCCGCAGGCGAACAGGCAAGACCGATGGGAAGAACCCCTGGGGCATTAGCTTTGGCAGAGAAACGGAGGCTTATGGGGCCTTCTTATATCTGCAGTCTCTGTCGCAAGTGGGGATGACCTGAACGGACTCCTGTTAGAATCTGCCGCACCCATTGTTTTTATTTTTCTTCTCGTTTGATTTCTAATTTTAAAAAATTACTCCATTTTTTTTCTCCTACCTTTTAGTTTTTGTTTAATTATTCTTTTTGTTTGTTTGTTTGTTAAGGGTTTAGGAGCTGTTTGCAAAAGGTACGGTTCTTTTAGTTTAACTGAACAGCCTTTTGATTTTTAGATACCTTTTAATTGTACAAATTCAGCCCAGTTGGCCTGTAGTCAGAGTGGATTAAATCGGGGGTGCGGACGGTTGCTCTTTTTTCCTGGCACCTAGAAACACTTAACCTTAAAGTTAAAAGGTAATGTGAAGGCAATTAAAGATGCTTTCAAGGGGGGGATTGTTAGGGTTTTTGGAACTTTAACCGCAAATTCAATATGGGAAGTTTTAACCACGTGGTCCTTTGTTCAAAATGGCGCCTCCCTGGGCCCCTGGGTCCCTGGCTAGGGAACCTTCAGATTCCTGCCTAAGGGGGGAGGCGGAGCCTGGACTTTCTAGCACATTTCATTGGCTCCACCAGTAGTGAAGGAGGAGCCTAGATGGGAAACAAAAGCATTCGCTCAGAGACGAGTGGTCTCTCTCTCTCTCTTTCTCTTTCGCTTTCTATTCGTCTGCTTGCAGGAGAGAAGGGCAACCGATCGGCTTAACTCTAAGATATATTCACAGACCACTTTGTGTTTTAAATAAATTGTTTGTAACAAGAGTCGCCTAGATGTCCGACTGTTTCTTCAGGACCTCGCGAACAAAAGATTCGTCGTAACATTTGTTATGGTTACTTGTTTCCCTGATTTAAACTACTTTTAATCCAAATTCATGTTATAATCGTTTTGTTATGTGTTAAAATTGATGATACTATTTACATAAACTATTACTTTTGAAAGGTTTAGAATGTAGAAATTATTAGCCTACTTGAAATTATTAACTATTTAAAAAATCTATTACAAGATACGACCTTTCCTTTCACTGCTATGTTGATGACACGCAACTTTATCTTAGCTTCAAACCATCTTCATCATTTTCATTTTCTGCTCTTACTGGTTGTATTGCTCATCTGAATTCCTGGCTCTGTGCCAACTTTCCTAAGCTCAATTCCCAGAAGAGTGAATTTTTGTTTGTTGGCACTAAATCTGTGCTTTCCTCCATTTCCACCTAATCCTTAACCATCGCGAGTGTGTCTGTTCACTTGTCCTCTACGGTTCGTAATCTTGGTGTTCTTTTTGACTCAACTTTGTCCTTTACTCCACACATAAAGTCTGCTTTCTACCATCTCTGTAACATTGCTCGGGTGCACCCTTTCCTTTCTCCTGCTGCTGCAGAGATCCTGGTGCATGCTTTTGTTTTCTCTCGCCTTGATTACTGCAACTCTCTTCTTTACAATCTTCCCTCTAAATCAATTCGAATTCTGCAGTACATCCAGAACTCCGCCACCAAAAATATTGATCACATTACTCCTGTTTTATCCCAACTGCACTGGCTCCCGGTTCACAAATGCATCCAATGCAAAATTCTAATATTGACATTTAAATCCCTCCTTGGCCTTGCTCCACTGTATCTCCGCAAATTAGTCCATCACTACACTCCTACCAGGTCACTGTGTTCCACTGGCTCCAACTTTCTTTCTGTCCCTAGATTTAGGCTTTCCTCCATGGGTGGGAGATCCTTTGCTATGGCAGCTCCCACCCTTTGGAACTCTCTTCCAGCATCTGTTTGTTCTGCATCTACCCTTCCGCAATATAAAGCTCTTCTGAAAACTTTTATGTTATCGTCTTCAACTAATGTTTGATGTGTTTGCTTGTTTTGAATTGTTGTTTGTCTACTGTCTATCTTGAAATTGTTAAGCGTCCTGTGGTACTGTGAAAGGCGCTATATAAATTAAACTTATTATTATTATTATTATTATTATTATTATTATTATTATTATTATTATTATTAGATGAAATTGATGACTAGCAATTAATTTTGTATTAATTATGCTCATGCCTAAAAGCTACCAAATACCGCTGTTAACTATGTATGTTATTTTTTGTTTTTGATCAACCAAGAAAGTCCTTTTTATCCAATTTTTCATAAATCTCCACAAGTTCTTTAAGTACTGAAGAAACATCTAGATGAATAATGGAAACAGTTAAAAGGTTTATGGTTGAATTTTTCATGTACTGAACATATTAATGCATATTTGGAAAAAAAAACAAAGAAAGAAAGAATTAAGAAAAAAATAAACCTTTGCCTGTATTGTGTATAATCCATATAATTACTAATGAATGTACAGCATTTCCACTAGGAAATATAACATATTACTCTATGTATTGACAAACAAACAAACTGTTCTCACACTCTCTCTGTTAAAGCAGATTGTGGAGAAAAGTTCATGACGAGAAATTGCACATGAAAATTGCTTAACACATTTTTATTTTTGCTTTAACATATTTTTAGACAACACTACAGGAAAAAATCAAACAGAGTACTTGTTAGTCTGTCAGAGCTCCTATTATGCAGTATAAAGCCATTCAATAAATCCTCTTGACTATATAGTATTAGTAACTCTAATTTAGTTTCAGTACATTTCAAATGAAGTCATAGAAAATATTCAGAAATTGAAAATGACAAATTCTATGAAATAGCATCATATTTTTAAAAGACATTTCCTAATGTCAGTTGAATTAGTCTTTGGCAAACTCACAGCCAATCACTTAAGTGCTACAACTGCTACAACCAATTTTTGAACACAGCTGATTTAGATAACATTCTCTTTCACAGTGCATTCAGCACTTTCAGAAATGGCACCCACTAACATGGTAATGGATTTTCTTTTACTTTTACCTTTAAAATGAGATTGCCAATTAATTTTTAACTGCTTCAAGGACAAAACACAAAATGAGTGTGTTTACTGGGTTCCGACAAATCTACTCTCAGAACATTGCTCCTTTTTTCACTCCATTCAACCTGCAGTTTCATTCAGGATAAATACTATAAGGTTGAAGAATGGTTCAACTATTTGTTCAAGACCTGGTCATCTATGAATGACATAGCATCTGTGTTTAACCACTAAAAAAGTTTGTTAGATATACTCACTGGACTATATTCACAGGTGACAAAAAAATAAATAGTCACCTGTGATTGAAATGTATCTAACAGCGTATAATACCTCCATGAATTCTGATAAAAATTTCCTGTACACTGGTATTTCTACCACTACTGATAGACCAGTATGACCATATGCTTTGATATGGTCAGCTTTTAGCTATGTTCTTCACGCTATGGCCTTTGGCATGCCCTCATGCAATCACTCCTTTTTGCCAAACATTAACATCTGCTTTGCAAACCATTTTCAAACTATACTATACCCCCTCTTCTCAACGTGTGAATCCCGTCGCACACGCTGCAGGTAGCCCAGTCATCCGCGTGCAACACCATCTGTAGGATCTACCACCTTAAAATGCAAGGTGACTAATTTTTTGTCTGGGGAGTATATTTTTTAAATTGTTAAAATATTTTTTCTTATATATGACTTCAGCCAATAACTCAAATGCTTATTCGTGGATTCCAAATCACATTATGGTGATACAGTATGGAGCGAAATGAAGCTGTGTCTTGAGTATTGAATTGGAACATTTCCCCACCATTAGTGTTTTTCCACCTGACATGGCACATGATCTATTAGAGAGTATCATCCCCATTAAGATGTCCTTGTGAATTTGATCACCAGGACATACCTCTCTCTGCAGTCCTTGAATAAAGCCACCAAACAGTTTCATTACAAGATCTTCAGACCATCTCAGCTCAGACAAGCTTCAGAACACCAGCAATAAAACATCCACCAGAACTGGGCAATCGTAAGGGTTTTTCACTAATGGAAACCCTTTGTTATCATAGTGAATGATTAACCATTCGAGACCATTCAATTAAATGATTAACCACTCGAGACTTTTGAAACACATCATAGACTTGCCAGTATTATTACATTTATTGAAGAGTCTCTGATATGCTAAGATCTAAGGGCACTGAGGTTTAAGTATTATAGCAGTATAGTAAAATATGCAACGTATGGCATTAAGTATCGATGGCATACACTCTGTAAAAAAGTGTAGTTGAAGCCATCCATTCTACTGGATAAGGCAGCTATTTGGTTACATCTTTCTCTGACAGAAAGCCTTCACTACTTCCTAGCACACAGCCATGTTTTGTAGTAAATGTGTTATGTCATCTGTGAACACTGATTTTGGTCAAATACTAGTTATGTATTGTTTCTTTCATAACTATTGGCATCCTGGTAAAGATTAGTAAAAAGTGTTACACAAAATGCAGATTTAAAATTCAAAAACAAATTTGACCTTACTCCTGTCACGAGTCACCCCGGACTTTGGCTTGCTACGTCCCTCCTCGCCGCCAGGGGTGCTCTGCAGACCATGTAATGTCATTTGCGGTGCTCCCTAGGAGAAGCTAGAGCCCTAAAATGGATTGTCTACAGCTGTTACAGACTGTATTTAAACAGGGCCCTAGCTCTTGGACTTGCGGGGAATTATTCATTCATATGTATATGTTCTGGACTGTTTCAACACACCCGCGTTTCTTGGTCGATTTGCGGTAAGCCCAATTATGTTTATGTGTTGCGGAAGCCCGCGGGATACTTTAGTTCCTTTGTGCTGATGCTGCTGGCTTTAAATACTTGGTTTCATTATTTAATGTGTTCTGTGGCCCTTTTGGTTAATAAACTATGGTTATATACAACTGCATCAAAAAAAATAAGGGAAAAACACTAAGCAACACGGTACATATGTCCAAGGTAAAAATCAACCTTCTGTGAAATCAAACTGTCCATTCGGAAACAGCAAAAACACTGATTGGACAATCAAAATTTCACATGCTTGTGCGTGAGGAGGGAAATGGAGCTGGAAACAGGTGGAAACGATGGCATTGGGCACAAAACATCACGCTATAAGGGACACCAACTCCAAAGTAAGAGAAAGATATGCGGGACGCCGCTCTCAGTGGGGGTCTCTGAAGTAGGCGATGGAGAATGGAACGCACAAAAGGGCAAGCCAATTCTCACACGCGGGGCGTAGGACTAAGGATGAGGGCTTGGTGCTAGCTGCATGTTTTGGATTCGCACTTTGAACTGTTCAGGTGGTGACTTTCACACTGTCCGTCGGGAAGAAGAGTAGAGGAATGATGTGACCGAGGAGCAAATGTCGTGACACAACCACACGACAAAGTGGGCTCATTGGTGCGCAAAGTGAAGACTCATCCCACAAGATGGTGCCAATGATTAGTGAGACGCAAGGTATCAGGCACTGAAGAAGGTTTGGCTGTGTTGTCAGCGTAGTGTCTGGCGGCTGGAGGCACTACCAGGAGACAGACCAGTACACCAGGAGACATGGAGGAGGCCGTAGGAGGGCAACAACCCAGCAGCAGGACTGCTACCTCCGCCTTTGTGCAAGGAGGAACAGGAGGAACACTGCCAGAGCCCTGCAAAATGACCTCCAGCAGGCCACAGATGTGCATGTGTCTGCACAAACGGTTAGGAACCGACTCTATGAGGACGCTATGGGGGCCTGACGTCTACAGATGGGGGTTGTGCTCACAGCCCAACACCATGCAGGCATTGCCAGAGAACACCAGGATTGGCAAATTCGCCACTGGTGTTCTGTGCTCTTCACAGATGAAAGCAGGTTCACACTGAGCACGTGACAGTGTCTGGAGACGCCAAGGAGAGCGTTCTGCTGCCTGCAACATCCTTCAGCATGACTGGTTTGGCAGTGGGTCAGTAATTGTGTGGGGTGGCATTTCTTTGGAGGGCCGCACAGCCCTCCATGTGCTCGCCAGAGTTAGCATGACTCCCATTAGGTACCGAGATGGGATCCTCAGACCCATTGTTAGACCATATGCTGGTGCGGTTGGCCCTGGGTTCCTCCTAATGCAGGGCAATGCTTATCCTCATGTGTCAGCAGTTCCTGCAAAATAGAGCATTGAAGCTATGGACGGCCCGCCATTCCCCAGATCTGATTGATTGAGCATATCTGGGAATCTGTGCTCGCCCACCACCAACGGTCACGTTTGCACCAAAGTAAAGTCAAGTCATATTATTTATTATAGCGCTTTTTACAAATGGAGGCATTGTCTCAAAGCAACTTTACAAGTTCATTTATCTCCTAATAATACGTCCAATCCCAAAATTGAGCGAGGGCCTAGGGCGACAGTGGCAAGGAAAAACTCCCTAGTTCTAGGAAGAACTTGGGAGGACAAGACTCAAAAGGGACCCAACTCCTGGCGGCGTAGATGAAAACTACGAGCGAACTAAAGTAATGGAGTCAAAGTTCGAAATAGAATGTGAAGTAGCACATCGAAATTAAAGTGGCCGGGTATGATGATAAATCTAAGGCGAAACTTAAAGTCCATGGAGTCATGGTCGAATAAAATAAATGTTGAATTATGCAAAGTGGAGATCCATCAGAGGTTAAAATGTGTGGGGCCGGAACTGCCGGAACACAGCTCGGAGAGAAAAACAGAAATGTAATTAGTATTGATTAGAGCAACAGTGTCTAATTAACAATCCACTGATGCCAGTCAATCACTGATGCCAGTGTTTAGCATGAGACCCCGGCCCAGATTAGCTATAGCAGCATTAGCTGAAAGCTAGAACGAAGGAGAACTGGAAGGAAACAACAGCCAAGAGGGATCACATGAGACATTCGGCAAACCTACGAGCGGCAGAAGAACAGCAAACCAAGTCTCTGATCACATAGACTCTTTTATGACTATGAACCCCCAGCTATGCCCTTATCTAAGGCAGGTTGCATGAGTCAAGATCACGAGGACCCAAGCCGAGTTCAGCCAGGACCGCCCACCCGACACTCCCGGCAAGGAGGACAAGGGCAGGCAGGCCAGACATGACTCCAGACTCCGGCCCCAGTGACCCAAGCCATGCATCCTGGTCTAAATCTAGTCAAAAGCCTGTGCAAATAGGTATGTCTTTAGCCTAGACTTAAAATTTCGGAGAGTGTCTGAGTCTCGAACGAAAGTGGGAAGTTTATTCCATAGTTGGGGGGCCATGTATGAGAAAGCCTTTTCCCCTGCTGTGACTTTTTTAATTCTAGGAACTAAAAGAAGTTTTGTACACTGCGAACAAAGTAGACAAGTTGTATTGTAAAACTCTAAGAGTTCACTCAGATAATGTGGGGCCAGGCCATGTAGAGCTTTATAAGTTATAAGAAGTATTTTGTAATCAATGTGGAGTTTGACTAGTAACCAGTGTAGTGATGATAGAACATGAGTGATATGATCAAATTTTCTAATTCGAGTTAGCACTCGGGCAGCTGCATTCTGAACTAACTGAAGTTTATTTATAGATTTACTAGAGCACCCAGTAAGTAAGGCGTTACAGTAATCCAACCTTGAGGTTATAAATGCATGAACAAGTTTCTCTGCATCATTAAAAGAGAGGATATTTCTAAGTTTAGCGATATTACGTAATTGAAAGAAAGCAATTCGAGTGATGCTGCTAATGTGCGCATCAAAGGAGAGATCTGAATCAAATGTGACCCCAAGTTTTTTACAGACGGACTGGGCAATACTGGACAGCCATGTAAATTTAGGATAGATGTAGCCAACCTGTCTCTCACAGCCTTGGGTCAGTTTTATCTGAGTTAAGTAAGAGAAAATTAAATAACATCCAATCTTTTATTTCCTTTACACAGTCCTCAATTTTGTTGATTGTAAGGCTGTCATTAGGTTTGGCTAATATGTACAGCTGTGTATCATCTGCATAGCAGTGGAAACTAATGCCATGTTTACGAATAACTGAGCCTAGTGCATGTACAGTGAGAATAAAAGCGGGCCAATCACTGACGCCTGAGGCACGCCATACTTCAATTTTGAGGGCTTAGACCTTAGATTATTTATATGAACAAACTGGTACCGGTCGGTTAAGTAGGATTTAAACCAAGAAAGTGCTAATCCATTGATACCTACAGTATTTTCTAGTCTGTTTAGTAAAACATCATGATCTATAGTGTCAAATGCTGCACTTAAATCTGACAGAACAAGAAAAGAAACACATCCCTTATCTGCAGGCATTAACAAGTCATTTAGTACCCTAATTAATGCTGTTTCAGTACTATGATGGGGCCTGAAGCCAGATTGAAATGTTTCATAAATTTCATTCCTTTGGAGGTAACTGCAGAGCTGCTGATAGACGGCTTTTTCTAAGATTTTGGACAGAAACGGTAGATTTGAAATTGGTCTATAATTAGATATCACACAAGGGTCAAGATTGGGTTTTTAATCAATGGTTTGATGACGGCAGGCTTAAAGGATTTCGGCACATAACCAAAGCTAAGGGATGAATTTAAAATAACTAACACTGGCTCTATAATACTAGGTATTACTTGTTTGAGTAAACAGGTAGGAATTAGATCTAATAAACATGTTGATGACTTAAACGAGCTGATAAGTGTGGATAGTTCAGTAATAGTAATTAGGGTAAAAGATTCTAATCTTGATTTACAGCTCATTAAACAGATGTCTTCACTAGTGCTGCATCTGGAAGGTTGCTGAACAGTTTGGTGATGTGATGAGCATCGAGCTTGATGCCTACTGTTTTCTATCTTATCATTAAAGAAAGTCATGAAATCATTACTGTTAAAATTACACAGAACGGGAGAGTCACTTTCTATAGGGTTTTTTGTTAATTTGGAAACTGTATTAAAGAGAAATCTTAGATTATTCTTATTTTTCTCTATGACTGAGGAGAATTATGCAGCTTTAGCTTTAGTAAGGGCATGCTTATACTCTGCCATGCTGTCCCTCCAAGCAATCTTAAACACCTCCAATTTACTATGTCTCCACTTGCGCTCTAGATGCCGTGTTCTTTGCTTTAAGGTATGGGTGTGGTCATTATACCATGGTGCTAGCCTTTTTTTCCCCTAATGTGTTTGACCCTAGCAGGAGCAATCATATCCAGGAATGAGCAAAACACACATTCTAATTGGTCATTTACACACTCAAGATGATTGATCTCCGTAGGTGTATTAAATTTCAAGTTTGGTATGTTTTTAATAAACGCAGCTGGAGTAGCAGATGAGATAGTGCGCTTGGTGTGATAACGAGGCAGAAGGATTTTATTTATTAGTGATAGCTCAAATACTAAAAGATAGTGATCTGAAATCGAATCACTTTGTGGGAAAATATCAAGGTTATCTATATTGATACCAAATGTTAATATTAGATCTAATGTATGATTACAGCGGTGGGTTGGTCCCATCACATTCTGAGTGATGCCCATGGATTCTAAGATGGACTCGAAAGCAATTTTAAGTTGAACCTGCTCATTCTCAAAGTGAATATTGAAATCACCTACAATTAAAGCCTTATCTGTTGACAGTAGTAAGCAGGAAAGAAAGTTAGCAAATTCCTGAAGAAATTCTGAATAGGGACCAGGAGGGCGGTAAATAGTGATAAGCTGAAAAGAGTGTGGTTTTGGCTTCCATAAGGATGGATCAGTCACATTAAGAATCAGTATTTCAAAAGAATTAGCTTTGTAATGGGATTTAGCTGTAACACCTAACTCTTTGTCAAAAATTGTGGCTATGCCTCCTCCCCCGACCATTAGGACGAGGGCGATTAGCATTACTGTATCCAGGAGGTGAGGCTTCTTTTAAGGTTAAATATTCATCAGGTCTAATTCAAGTCTCAGTGAGACAGAGAGCATGTAAGCGTTTATCAGTGATCATTTCATTTACAATCACTGCTTTGTTTGTAAGTGATCTAATGTTAAGTAATCCTAGCTTTAGTCTAATGTTGTTATTTCTTTGGCAGCTATCTGTGTTTATACTAATGAGGTTATTGAAACAGACTTTTTGAGAGCGTTTACGTTTAGGGTAGATGCGGGTAACAGACACAGTTTCAGTAACGTGAGTTCTGCGTGACGGTGCATGGCTACCAGCAGACAGTTGGTTAAGCCGGTCTGTCTGCTGCCTGACCCCTACTCTGGATAGTCAGCCCTTAACCAATCGGGCCATAAGACTATGGACAATGTTGCAGGAGATGAGAGCAGAACCCTCCCGAGTGGGATGGACACCGGCCCATCCTAAAAGGCCAGGCTTACCCTCAAAGGCTGTCCAGTTGTCTATATAGCCCACGTTGTTTTCAGAGCACCACTTGGACAGTCAGCAGTTCAGCGACCATAACCTGCTGTAGGCTTGGTCACCTCGCGCCGGACACCACAGACTGTCCAGGAGTTGGCGGATGCTTTAGTCCAGGTCTGGGAGGAGATCCCTAAGGAGACCATCCGCCACCTCATCAGGAGCATTCCCAAGCGTTGTAGGGAGGTCATACAGGCACGTGGAGGCCACACACAATACTGAGCCTCATTTTGACTTGTTTTAAGGACATTACATCAAAGTTGGATCAGCCTGTCGTGTGTTTTTTTTCACTTTAATTTTGTGTGTGACTCCAAATCCAGTCCTCCATTGGTTAATAAATTTGATTTCCATTTATGATTTTTGTGTGATTTTGTTGTCAGCACATTCAACTTTGTACAGAACAAAGTATTCAATGAGAATATTTCATTCATTCAGATCTAGGATCTGTTTGTTACGAACCCACTGAGACACAGATGTAGGAACCAGGTGCAGGTTTTTTAAAGACAGTAACCGGTAAGCAGAGTCGAGTAACAAGCTGGAGTCGGCAACGAGAAGGCAATCCAAACAGCAAACAAATCAAGGGGAACAGGCAAACTCGTAATCCAAAAACAAGGCAAGGGTCATACACAATAGTACTCAGATATCGCTATAATCAAACGCTCGGAATAGCCGCAAAAGCAAGCAAGACCTCGCAACCGTCTGTGTTTGCCGCCGCCTAATATAGAGATGGTAATGGCCGACAAACCGGAACTGGCGTACCCTCAGAACTCGGGCGACGGCGACCTCGTGCAGACCGGCGAAGGTGCGACAGCGGGTGTGACATAGCCCCCTCCCTGACGGGCGGCCCCCGCCGCCCTAGACCGTCTCCCTCTAGGACGCCCTCGAGGACTAGGAGCCGGACGCGCAGGAAACTCACGGTGAAAGTCCGTTATCAAAGAGGGATCGAGAATGTCCGGGTCATAGCCTTCCCAATCCACTAAGTACTGGAGGCGTCCTGCCCGACGTCTGGAGTCCAACAACCTACTGACGCTATAAGCAGGAAGACCGTCCACGTCCAATGCAGGAGGGGGCTCCGTCACTGCCGACTGGGCCTGGGAGGAGGGCGGATAATATGGTTTAAGAAGAGAGACATGAAATGTGGAAGCAATCCTATAGGATGGGGGTAGCTCTAACCGATAAGTCACTTCATTGACCGGTCTAAGGATTTTAAACGGCCCCACAAACCTGGGACTGAGTTTTTTACTTGGCAACCTGAGCTTGAGGTCCCTAGTGGACAGCCAAACCTTCTGTCCCGGACGTAGGGTTGGCCTGAAGGCGCTGGGGTCGAATGGCTCGTTGCAATCGCATGTGCGCCTCCTCCCAGGTTTGTGCGCTGCGTCTCAGCCATTCGTCCACCGCCTGCACTTCGGAAGGTGAGCCTGACCAAGGGAATAGGGGCGGCTGATACCCTAGAATGGATTGAAAAGGGGTTAGTTTGGTGGACGAACTTCTCAGGGAGTTCTGGGCATACTCGACCCAGGGGATGTAGCGAGCCCAATCCAGCTGAGACGTGGTGCAATATGACTGGAGGAACCTTCCGATCTCTTGGTTAGCCCTTACCGTCTGCCCGTTTGACTGGGGGTGGTACCCTGAGGTGAGGCTCACGTTAATCTCGAGACTCCGGCAGAACTCTTGCCAGACTCATGAGGTGAACTGTGTTCCCCGGTCTGATACAATATCCTCTGGGAGGCCATAGTATCGGAAAACGTAATGCACCAGCAGTTCTGCTGTCTCTAGTGCTGTGGGTAATTTCTCTAATGCTATCAGCTTACACGCCTTGGAGAAACGGTCTACGGCTACCAAGATGGCTGTTTTGCCCTGTGACTTGGGTAGGTCTGTGATAAAGTCAATGCCGATGTGGGACCAGGGGCGCTTAGTCAAGTCAAGTCAAGTCAGATTTATTTATATAGCGCTTTTTACAATGGAGCATTGTCTCAAAGCAACTTTACAGGTTTAGATTATCTCCTAATAACTACGTCCAATCTCAAATTGAGCAAGCCTAGGTATGGGTAGTTGTACGAGCAACCCTGTGGGCAATTGCCATGGGTTCTTGGATTGTGCACATATAGCACAGGCCCTGACGACTTCATTCACGTCCCTGGTTAGCAGCTCCCACCAAAACTTCTTCCGGACAAGCTCTACTGTTCTAGTGACCCCAGGGTGACCTGAGCTGGGGTGCTCATGGACGGACCGAATCACATTAGCACGTAACGTAAGAGGCACAAACTCACGATTGGGCGAACAGTTCGCTGGAGGGGGTTCCTCTGCCTGCGCCTGAATGCACAGGGGTGTAGTTTGGACGGAGTACCCATCCGTTGCGACAACACTGCGCCCACACTCAATTGTGACGCGTCGACCTCGACTACAAAGGGAAGTTCAGGGTCAGGGTGCCTTAAGATGGGTGCTGTCACGAAGCGTGTTTTTAGTACTGGAAAGGCCTCCTCTGCCTACTTGGCCCAAGCCAACCCCCTAGTCTTATTCCTTAACAACGAAGTCAGAGGAGCCGCAACACTGCTGAACCCCCGAATAAAACGCCGATAAAAGTTAGTAAACCCTAGAAACCTTTGTAACTCCTTAGTCGTAGTGGGTCTCTGCCAATCAACTACTGCTTGGACCTTTAGGTCCTCCATACCGACGCCTGAGGTGTCTATGACATATCCGAGAAAGGAAACCTTAGACACATGGAAAGCACACTTCTCCGCCTTAACAAACAACTAGTGCTCCCGGAGACGCTGTAGTACCTGCCTTACATGTACGACGTGTTCTTCTAAAGACCTGGAATATATCAGAATATCGTCAATGTAGACAATCACCCATCTGTCTAACATATCCCGCAGCACGTCATTAACAAAGGCTTGGAACACCGAGGGGGCATTGGCCAAACCATAGGGCATCACCAAGTATTCATAATGCCCCCTCGTTATAACAAAGGCAGTTTTCCATTCATCTCCCTTTCTGATACAAATAAGATTATATGCGCTTCGTAAGTCTAGTGTCGTGAACACCGAAGCACCTCGTAATTGCTCTAAAGCTGCTGGCACTAGCGGTAGAGGGTATTTATACTTCACCGTGATGGCGTTTAGTCCCCGATAGTCAATGCAGGGTCGAAGTCCTCCATCCTTCTTTTGTACAAAGAAGAAGCTTGAAGCAGACGGGGAGGTGGAGGGACGTATATATCCACGTTCCAAAGCCTCCTCCACGTAGTTCTCCAATGCCTCAGTCTCTGACCTTGACAGGGGATAGATACGGCTTCTGGGAGGTGTTGTGCCATTCAGAAGATCTATGGCACAGTCCCAGGAGCGATGTGGAGGTAGTCTGCTGGCGCTCTGATGAGAAAAAACCTCGGCCAAACACCGATAAACCTTTGAGTGCTCTGCAGACCATGTAATGTCATTTGCGGTGCTCCCTAGGAGAAGCTAGAGCCCTAAAATGGATTGTCTACAGCTGTTACAGACTGTATTTAAACAGGGCCCTAGCTCTTGGACTTGCGGGGAATTATTCATTCATATGTATATGTTCTGGACTGTTTCAACACACCCGCGTTTCTTGGTCGATTTGCGGTAAGCCCAATTATGTTTATGGTGTTGCGGAAAGCCCGCGTGGATTACTTTAGTTCCTTTGTTGCTGATTGCTGCTTGGCTTTAAATACTTGGTTTTCATTTACATGTGTTCTGTGGCCCTTTTGGTTTAATAAACTATGGTTAATATACACTGCTCAAAAAAAATAAAGGGAACACTAAACAACACGACATAATTCCAAGTAAATCAAACTTCTGTGAAATCAAACTGTCCACTTCGGGAAGCAACACTGATTGACAATCAATTTCACATGTGTTGTGCGAATGGAATGGGACAACAGGTGGAAAAATTTATTGGCAATTAGCAAGACACACTCAATAAAGGAGTGGTTCTGCAGGTGGGGGACCACAGACCACTTCTCAGTACCTATGCTTTCTGGCTGATGTTTTGGTCACTTTTGAATGTTGGTGGTGCTTTCACACTCGTGGTAGCATGAGACGGACTCTACAACCCACACAAGTGGCTCAGGTAGTGCAGCTCATCCATGATGGCACATCAATGCGAGCTGTGGCAAGAAGGTTTGCTGTGTCTGTCAGCGTAGTGTCTGGAGGCTGGAGGCACTACCAGGAGACAGACCAGTACACCAGGAGACATGGAGGAGGCCGTAGGAGGGCAACAACCCAGCAGCAGGACTGCTACCTCCGCCTTTGTGCAAGGAGGGACAAGAGGAACACTCGGCCAAACACCGATAAACCTTGGGGACCTTGGTGAGAGTGTCAGTCGGCGGGCTCTCCACTCGAGTAGTTCTCAAAGGCATGTCCAAACACGAAGTCACACACTGTTTTCCCCACCAAATAATTTCGTTGGACACCCATGAGATGATGGGCTGGTGTCGCACCAACCAAGGATAGCCCAGAATAATCTCGTGCTTAGGGGCAGGTATAACAAAGAAAGATACCTTCTCCATGTGCAGAAGTCCCGTCGTCATGGTTAGTTCTTTGGTGTGTTCAGTAACGACCCCCTCACCCAGGTTTCTGCCGTCCACTGCCCTAAGCACCACAGGAGGAATGGTTACAGTGACTGGGATCCATAGTTCTTGGGCGACTTCCCGGTTGATGAAGTTGCCCGCCGTTCCCGAATCGATGAGTGCTGTAACATATGTACACTCTGAACTCCAACATAACTGAACTTTGATGGTCATGCACCTGGTGTTAACACTAGGGCTAGTAGTGGTGCTTACCTCGGGGGGTTCAGTCCTTCTAGTGAGTCAGGGGCAGGAAGCACAGCGGTGACCTGATTCTCCACAGTAAAGGCACAAACGTCCTTGAATTCGCCTTTGTCGCTCGGCTTCAGTGATATGAGCCCGGTCGAGCTCCATAGGCTCGGGTTCCACCTCCCGTAGCAGACCAGACTCCAGACTCGGATGAGCTCCGAGGGCTCGATTCTTGTCAAGCACAAGGTTGTCCAGGGCTATAACATGGCGGATATAGGCATCCAGGGTCATGGAAACACCCTTGACTGCCATTTCGGCCTGTAAGTCGGGTCGCAAACCACGTTTAAACATAGTTAATAGCGCTACGTCAATCCGTCTCCGATTCTCCCATAAGGCCATACACAGGATACCCTGCCAAACTATGGAGACGGCAGGTTATCGCTCTACCCCGGTTTGGACAATGTGGGCTGAGCTGCCGGAAAAATTTGATGGTAACCCCCGTCAATGCAGTGAATTTTTCCGGCAATGCTCAGCTTACTTGCGCCAGTTCCCCCATTATACCGAATTGGATCACCTGGTAGTTTAACTGGTACGTGCACTACTGGGCTGACACGAATTGGTCCCAGCTAATGTTGGTGACCAATGACCAGCTCGTGGAGAAGCTTTGGGAGAGGTACGGTCTCCTTGCTGGAGGAAAGCTGGAGTCCTCTAGCCGTCCACGTTTGTCCATGTTCGCTGGTAATTTGCGGGATTCCCAGCTCATCAGCAGCCTGATGGTACTGGCCAAAGACAGAACTAATGAACTCTGGTACCAAGCCAACATGCTCGGTTCTAGAACTAAAGGGCGCGGCAGTTATACACATAGAACCTGCACTCGTCTCCGATTCTCCCGTAAGGTCCCATCATTACAGGATTAGCATCCCGTAGCCCAGTGTTTGAGCATGTTAGCATCATGGTTGAGCACCCTAGCTTTGTATCTGAGCATGTTAGCTCAGTACCTGACCCGTTAGAAGTGACAAGCTCTGTATCTGAACAGGGCTGCTCAGGACAGAGGCCCAAGGCGCCGCTCTGCTCCATAGCTGAGCTGGCACGCCCTTTAGTTCTAAAACTGAGCATGTTGGCTTGGTACCAGAGTTCGTTAGTTCTATGTTAAAATTTTTAGCACTGCCTGGCTCCGTATCTGAGCCCGCCGAGCACCTTAGTTTTATAACCGTGCATGTTGGCTCCGTTCATTAACTTCGTTTCCTCGCATGTCGTGACTCTTACCTCTGTAGACGCGTCATTAGCACCATATAGCTCTGTGCCAAAACACGCCTCGTTAATGTTGTGCCTGAACACGGTAGCCCCGTATTTGAATTTGTTAGCTCTGTATCTGAGTATGGTAGCCCAATACAGCGGCCCGCTACGCCGCTTGGTGCCGTATCTCAACCCGTTGCGCAACTTAGCCCCATACCTGAATCAGGTACACAACTACATTCCATATCTTAGTTTGTAGCACCCTGTGGCTTCATACCTGATCACATTAGCTCTGCTTCCGAGCACGTCGGGTCTCTTGGTTCCATACCTGAGCATGATGTGCCTAGTTCAGTACCTGAACGTGACCTTCAGTTTGTTGTTAGAGCCAGTTGCGCCAAACTCTGCGTCACGGACATTAGCGCCAAGGATAACAGCTGCTGTGCCAGCACCAAAGACGACAGCGCTGAGCCGAGCCCCTAGAATGGTTTGTCTGTTACAGACTGTACTTAAGCAGGCCTCTCGGACTTTGCAGGGTATTACTCATTCATATGTATATGTTCTAGACCGTTTCAACACACCCACGTTTCTTGGTCGGTTTTGCGGTATGTCCACTTTTGTTTACAGTGTTGCGGTCATCCGCTTATGTTCACGGCGTTGCGGCAAGCCCTCTTATGTTTATGGTGTTGCGGAAGCCTGCTTTTGTTTACAGTTTTGCGGTCACCCGCTTATGTTTACTGTGTTGCAGTCATCCGCTTATGTTCACTGCACTGCGGTAAGCCTGTTTATTTTTTGTTGTTGTGGAAGCCCGCTTATTTTTACAGTGTTACGATCTGCGCGTTTGTAGTTCCACACTAGCACATGGCAACGGAGGAAGTAAGGTAATCCATGTCAGCTATGCTATGCTTAGTTCCTCTGTTGCCATGTGCCGCTTGGTTTCAGATCCTTGGTTTTTGTTTATGTGTGTTCTGTGGCCCTTTTGGTTTAATAAACTATGGTTATATACATACATAATACTTATGTGTTAAACAGCTACAACCAATTGTTGAACATACCTGATCTAGATTAAGTTCTGTTTCACAGTGCATCCAGCACAAACCCTTAGCAGAAAAGAGAACCCCACAACCTCACAGACCTTCCACCATATGTGCATCAGGTTCTTTTCAGTGTAGTCATCTTTCTTTTTATGCCAAGCCTACCTTCAGTGTTTGTTGAAAAAAAAAAGTAATCAGACAATAGAATATGATTCCAGTCTGATTCCCAGTAGCTTGTAACAAACTCGAGAAGCTTATGCTTGTGGTTAGAAAACAAGAAAGGCTTTTTTGTGGCAAAACTGATAAATAATCTGTTGGCATTGAGGTGACATCTGATGGAAGCTTTGGAGACTTGGTGACTGCAAGGCTTTTCTATAACTCTCCAACAGTAATGAAAATCCTGTAGATATGTTAATTGTCTGTAGAGTAGCTTTTTATAGCTAAACCCGGACTCACAGATTACTGCTTGAGAGTTTCTAGACACACTGATCAACTAAAAACATAAAATAACAATAGACAAAAAAGTGAATTTACAGGTGTCCCTTTTGGTACATGGCAGTTAGACAGACTGACATACAGTGGTGCTTGAAAATTTGTGAACCCTTTAGAATTTTCTATATTTCTGCATAAATATGACCTAAATCATCATCAGATTTTCACACAAGTCCTAAAAGTAGACAAAGAGAACCCAGTTAAACAAATGAGACAAACATATTATACTTGGTCATTTATTTTTTGAGGAAAATAAAATAAGATAAAAAACTTTATCATTTATTTTAAATGATCCAATATTACATATTATTAGTGAGTGGCAAAAGTATGTGAACCTTTGCTTTCAGTATCTAGTGTGACCTCCCCAGTGCAGCAATAACTACAACTAGATGTCGATCAACAGTTACAGGAAACATCTAGTTGCAGTTACCGGCTTGGAAGAATTTTAGCCCATTCCTCCATACAGAACAGCTTTAACTCTGGGATGTTGGTGAGTGTCCACACAGTAACTAGTCGCTGCAGGTCCTTTCTTAAGATTTTGATTGGATTAAGGTCATAACATTGACTTGGCCATTCCAAAACATTAACTTTATTCTTCTTTAACCATTCTTTGGTAGAATGACTTGTGTGTTCAGGGTTATTGTCTTGCTGCTTGACCCAGCTTCCCTTGAGATTCAGTTCATGGACAGATGTCCTGACATTTTCCTTAAGAATTCTCTGATACAATTCAGAATTCATTGCTCCATCAATGATGGCAAGTCGTCCTAACCGAGATGAAGCAAAACAAGAACAAACCATCATAATACCACCGCCATGTTCCACAGATGAGATAAGGTTTTTATGCTGGAATGCAGTGTTTTCCTTTCTTCAAACATAAGTTTTCTTTTAACCTAAAAAAGTTCTGTTTTGTTCTCATCCGTCCACAAAACATTCTTCAAGTAGCCTTCTGGCTGGTCCTCATGATGTTTAGCAAACTGCAGACGTGTAGCAATGTTATTTTTCTTAGTAGCTATGTTCTTTTTGGAGCACAGTGGCTTTCTCCTTGCAACCCTGCCATGCACACCATTGTTGTTCAGTGTTCTTCTGATGGTGGACTCATGAACATTAACATTGGCCAGTGTCAGAGAGGCCTTCAGTTGCTTAGAAGTTACCTTATTACACACCTTGCTCTGGGAGTGATCTTTGTTGGTCGACCACTCCTGGGGAGGGTAATGACAGTATTGCATTTCCTCCATTTGTAAACAATCTGTTTGACTGTGGATTGGAGGAGTTCAGACTCTTTAGAGATGTTTTTCCAGCCTGATGAGCATCAACAACTCTTTTTCTGAGGTTCTCAGAAATCTCCTTTGTTCGCGCCATGAAACACTTCCACAAACGTGTTGTGAAGAGCAGGCTTTGATAGATCCCTGTTCTTTAAAGAAAACAGAGTTCCGACTAGCACATGATTGTTATGCCATTGATTGAAAACATCTGATTCTTATTTCGCCTACAAATTAACTGCTAATCCGAGAGGTTCACATACTTTTGCCACTCACTAATACACATGTGGACAAAATTGTTGGTACCCCTCAGTTAAAAGACAAAAGTAGTAATAACAAGTCTATGAAAATGAACAAATAGAAGTCAGACATTGCTTTTCAACCATGCTACAACAGAATTATTAAAAAAAATAAAATCATGAAACAGGCCTGGACAGAAATGATGGTACCCCTGAAACATTTCACCAAAGGGACATGTTAAATCAAGGTGGGTTCATTAATTAGCATCACATGTGTTTACAATCTTGTAATCAGTCAGAGGGCCTTTACAGTGGGGCAGTACTTAGTCAGCCACTGATTGTGCAAGATCTCCTACTTAGAAAGATGAGAGAGGTCTGTAATTTTCATCATAGGTACACTTCAACTATGAGAGACAAAATGAGAAAAAAATTCCAGGAAATCACATTGTAGGATTTTAAAGAATTTAATTGTAAATCATGGTGGAAAATAAATATTTGGTCACCCACAAACAAGCAAGATTTCTGGCTCTCACAGACCTGTAACTCCATCTATAAGAAGCTCTTCTGTCCTTCACTCATTACCTGTATTAATGGCACCTGTTTGACCTCGTTATCTGTATAAAAGACACCTGTCCACAGTCTCAAACAGTCAGACTGTCAAGATCAAAGAGCTGTTGAAGGACACCAGGAAGAAAATTGTAGACCTGCACCAGGCTGGGAAGAGTGAACCTACAATAGGTAAGCAGGTTGGTGTGAATAAATCACCTGTGGGAGCAATTGTAAGACATACAAGACCATAGATAATCTCCCTTGATCTGGGGCTCCATTTCAAGATCTCATCCCGTGGGGGTCAAAATGGTCACAAGAACGGTGAGCAAAAATCCCAGAACTACACAGAGGGACCCTGATGATGAATGACCTGCAGAAAGCTGGGCCCAAAGTAACAAAGGCTACCATCAGTGACACACTATGCCAAGAGAGACGCAGATCCTGCTGTGCCAGGCGTTGTCCCCCTGCTTAAGCCAGTATATGCCCAGGCCCGTCTGAAGTTTGCCAGAGAGCATATGGATGATCCAGAAGGAGATTGGGAGAATATCATGTGGTCAGATGAAACCAAAATATAATTTTTGGTAAAAGCTCAAACTGGAGGAAAAAGAATGCTGAGCTGCATCCCAAGAACACCATACCTACTGTGAAGAATGGGGGTGGAAACATCATGCTTTGGGGCTGTTTTTCTGCAAAGGGGACAGGACGACTGATCCGTGTTAAGAGAAGAATGAACGGGGCCATGTATCATGAGATTTTAAGCCAAAACCTCCTTCCATCAGTGATCACTGAAGATGGAAAGTGGCTGGGTCTTCCAGCATGACAATGATCCCAAACACACCACTCGGGCAACAAAGGAGTGGCTCTGTAAAAAGCATTTCAGGGTCCTGGAGTGGCCTAGCCAGTCTCCAGACCTCAACCCCATACAAAATGTGTGGAGGGAGTTGAAAGTCTGTGTTGCCCTAAAACATCACTGCTCTACATGAGATCTGCATGGAGGAATGGACCAAAATACCAGCTACAGTTTGTGCAAACCTGGTGAAGATTTACAGGAAACGTTTGACCTCTGTCATTGCCAACAAAGGTTATGTTACAAAGTATTGAGTTGAACCAAATTTATTGACCAAATGCCTATTTTCCACCATGGATTTTTTTCCCCTCATTTTGTCTCTCATAGTTGAAGTGTACGTATGATAAAAATTACAGACCTCTCTCATCTTTCTAAGTCGGAGAACTTGCACAGTCAGTGGCTGACTAAATACTTTTTTGCCCCACTGCATATAGGGCTTCAGGTAGTCACTGTTCTGTTTGGTGACAAGGTGTGTACCACACTCAACATGGACCAGAGGAAGCAAAGGAAAGAGTTATCTCAGGACATTAGAAAGAACATTATAGACAAGCATGTTAAAGGTAAAGGTTATACGACCATCTCCAAGAAGCTTGATGTTCCTGTGAATACAGCTGCATATATTATTCAGAAATTTAAGACCCATGGGACTGTAGCCAACCTCCCTGGACATGGACAAAGGAGGACAATTGATGACAAATCAAAGAGACGGATAATATGAATGGTAACAAAAGAGCCAAGAAAAACTTCTAAAGAGATTAATGGTGAACTTCAAGCTCAATGAACTCAGATCACACCATCCGTCAATGTTTGAGCCAAAGTGGACTTAATGTGAGACAACCAAGGAGGAGACCATTGTTGAAAACAAAACCAAAAAAGCCAGACTGGAATTTGCCAAACTATATGTTGACAAGCCACAAAGCTTCTGGGAGAATGTCCTATGGACAGTGTAGCGTCATATCTGTATCAGTCTCTCTTTCTACCCTCTTCCATAAGTCATAAACTTTACGACACTTCGGAATGCCAATGGTCATCTGGACCGGATCTTTCACCCACTAAGTGATCGCTCCATCAACACCAGACTCTTTCTCAAGCCAACAGAATTGGCGTCTGTTTAAACAAACCTATAACCTTAGACATCTCGGCAATCATAAAACTGAGTCCATGTGTAACCTTAAAAGGGGGTTTCATCGTTCAGGCCACAGGCTTCCCCTTTCCCTCTAACTGTTGCAGAAGATAATGGTTTTTTCCCCCCACAGTTGAACTCTTTCATCACAGCTCCTCTCGCAAACCTTATCACACAAGAATGGCCACTGAAAGACAGCCCTGGATTTACGACACAAGAAACCTTTGAAGAGACAAGTTTTGTTTAATGATAGTATTAACTTTTGTTGGTTCCAGATTATCTTTGCCTGAATCATTCAATTACAGAACACCTGAGCTTTGCTTAATAATAAGTCTAAACACACCCATGTGTATTTAGTTAGTTCATACAAAGAGTTTGATCAGTGATAATTCATCGCACCCACATATATATAATTGTATGTATATGCATGTTACTGATTTGTCATGTATCCTCATCTCTATTTGGTTAATGTTTTAGTATAATGATAATTTTTATGCTTAAAATGATCCAGTTTGGTTATGATTAAAAATAACAGCTGTTTGTCTATATGTATCGATCGCTCGGGTTTAATACTTGCTCATAGTTATAAAAGAACAAAAACGAAGTTATTTAGAATGTACCGTTTCCTACATCTTGTACTAATCGTATTATTGTTTAGTTAAGGAATAGCGAATGCATGTACTGTAGTTAGAATGACTTAACGATGTCCTAGTTTATAAATTCAAGATACCTCGACCAAATGTGTAACTTTTTTAATTTTTTATTTTTCTTTGTGATGCTTTTAGACGTCCTTGGTATGTAGAAACGTATTAATCCAAGTTATAGCCTGTAGTGGCCCCTACTGACCTATGGTGAAATTAGCAGACATATCCACGAGGGATTTAGTGACGAGTCAGCCTCTCACTGGCTAAGTCTAGGACAAACCCCTGTTGCCCCACCTCTAGCCGCTCACGTCCTGAACATACAAAATGGAGCGCGAACCAACAACGAAGTGCTCTTTTTGTTCTTTGTTCCTGTAAAGTTCCAGTCTTCGTCTGTCTACATTCAAGTTTTCGTGCTTAGAGTTTTAAGTTTCTGCATTTTATTTTACTCAAAGTTTTGTGTGTCCAGCAGTCTTAGAAGTTCGGCATCGCTGAATTAGGAAATAGTTACAAATCCAACTAGCCAAGATCTCCTCCACACTAGACTACAGTCTCGTCTAAGTCTGTTGAAGCTCGTGGTACTCGAACGCTGTAACTCTACCTTCACCGCTGGCCAAGGAGGAAATCTGAGTTGTATGCCCACAAGTCTAGATCCGGTAGACCCCAACCACCAAGCAGGGAAGAAAGCCAACCTGAAGCGAGGCCCGCGACACATCCGTGGCTCCAAGGGCCGCATGCCGACGTGAGCCGGAGGCTAGTAGCCGATCATCCCGAGGTCCACCGAACAGTCGTCGTCGAATCTGAAGAGAGACCGCTACCGTTCCCCTGTGCGACTTCAGACGACAGGCAGAAGCCCGGCTCCGTTCCATCTCCTTTGCGTGAGCCCCCGCAAACAACAAGCAAGTACCGCTGGTGTGTCTTATCTGGATCCCTGATTCTCGAACCTTGCATTTGATCTTAAATCACGCTTCAACATAGACTTATCTGTGTCTAAGTAGCTTCTACCATACTATTCAGGATCAACATGATTTGTTTCACTAGTAATTCACTGCGTCGTAACAACTAGTCCATAACGCTTCCTCTTGATAGTTATATTTCGACTGCCGAGTTGCACATAGAGTCATTTGGTTTCTGATTTTAATAACTGTGATATGTATGCTTGCCACCATTCTCTGTTTTCTATACTGTGATATATACATGTCACCATCAATTTATGGTTGTAACTCTGTGATACATATGTTATTACATCCGATAGTCTGTTGATATTGCTTTGTTTGTAGTTAATAAACTCTTTATAACCTTTGAACTTACCGTTTGCTGTGAGAGAGTTTCAATCAACAAAGGTCGAGAAACATAGCTTTGAATTCACTATTCAGACCTAGACTGATCAATTTAGCTGCCCCCTTCTCAACTGGTTTCCGGATCCACCAGTCCACAAACGATCCGGTGGTGCCCCCCTTTTATTCATTAAAAATTAATCAAATTAAAGTGTAATCTGAGGTTTGCTACAACAGATGAGACAAAAATGGAACTTTTTGGCAAGGCACATCATGTTCACAGACGGAAAAATGAAGCATATCAAGAAAAGAACACTGTCCCTACTGTGAAACATAGATGAGGCTCCGTTATGTTCTGGGCTGCTTTGCTGCATCTGGCACAGCGTGTCTTGAATCTGTGCAGGGTACAATGAATTCTCAAGACTATCAAGGAATTCTAGAGAGAAATGTGTTGCCCAGTGTCAGAAAGCTTGGTCTCAGTCACAGGTCATGGGTCTTGCAACAGGATAATGACCCAAAACACACATCTAAAAACACCCAAAAATGGCTAAGAGGAAAAAACTGGACTATTCTGAAGTGGCCTTCTATGAGCCCTGACCTAAATCCTATTGAGCATCTTTGGAAGGAGCTGACACATGCCGTCTGGAAAAGGCACCCTTCAAACCTGAGACAACTGGAGCAGTTTACTCATGAGGAGTGGGCCAAAATACCTGCTGAGAGGTGCAGACGTCTCATTGACAGATACAGGAATAGTTTGATTGCAGTGATTGCCTCAAAAGTTTGTGCAACAAAATATTAAGTTAAGGGTACCATCATTTCTGTCCAGGCCTGTTTCATGCGTTTATTTTTTAAAATAATTCTGTTGAAGCATGGTTGAAAAGCAATGTCAGACTTTCATTAGTTTATTTTCATATACTTTGTATGTATTATTACTTTTGTCAGATCAAAGTTATTTCTGTTACCATTGTGGGTTTTTCTTTCTTTAACTGAGGGGTAACAACAATTTTGTCCACGTATGTAATATTGGATTATTTACCTCAAGAAATAAATGATTATATGAAGTATAATATGTTTGTGTCATTTGTTTAACAGGGTTCTCTTTATCTACTTTTAGGACTTGTGTGAAAATATGATGTTTTAGGTCATATTGATGCATAAATATAGAAAATTCTAAAGGATTAACAAACTTTCAAGCAATACTGTAAGTCAAAGTGCTTTATTACAAATAGACATAGTGATTACAGTATGCAGACAAGATGGGGCACAGGATGTAAATGGAGAGGTGAGGTGGCTACACAGAGACTGATGTACCACTGAGAGGCTAACATACAGTGCTAAAATGAACATGCAATGTGCTAACAGTAACAAGACATAGCTCTAGGATTACTGAGACTAACTGTTGTTCATATTTTCTACAACCCCAAATCAAAAAAATGTTGAGATGGTATAGAAAATGCAAATAAAAACAAAATGCAGTGATCCTTACATCCTAACATAAAGTCAAATCCTCACACTTTTATAGTATGTAGCCCTTGACATTTCATGTTTTGTCTGGTCAACTTCATTTCATTTCTTATAAACATCTATTCTTGCATTTCAGGTCTGCAACACATTCCAAAAAATGTTGGGACGGGGCAATTTAGGGCTAGTGATGTAAAAATAAAAAACTAAATAAATTTCAAACAGGTGATGTCAACAGGTGATTGTAATCATGATTTGGTACAAAAGCAGCATCCATGAAAGGCTGAGTCTCTGAGGAGCAAAGATGTGTGTCACACCGGCTGTCGCACCGTTGCCTGCCCGCACGAGGTCGCCGTCGCCCGAGTTTTGAGGGTACGCCAGTTCCGGTCTGTCGGCCATTGCCGGCTCTATATTAGGCGGCGGCAAACACAGACGGGTGCGAGGTCTTGCTTGCTTTTTGCGGCTTTTCCGAGCGTTGGTTAGTAGCGATTATTCTGAGTATTATTGTGTATGATCCTTGCCTTGCCTTTTGACTACGTATTTGCCTCATCCCTGTGATTTGTTTGCTGTTTGATTGCCTACTCGGTGCCGACCTCAGCCTGTTGTACGACTTTGCTTAACGCTGACTGTTTCGAATAAACCTGCACCTGGTTTCTACATCTGTGTCCCTGTGAGTACGTTACAGAAGACCTCGCCTACTCATGGAACCAGCAGGTATCGATGCACGCCTAGCTCGCCAGGAACAACGAATGGACGAGTTGGCCTCGCTCCTCCAGGAGTTGGTGGCTCGTACTACGCCACTACCGCCCGAGCGTCCCGAACCTCCCGCTCCTGAATCCCAGCCGGTTACCAATGCTGCTGCCACGTCCACACCCGGGTCCTCACATGTTTCGGTCGCCCTTCCGGAAAGGTATGACGGCTCTTTGAACTCCTGTAGAAGCTTTTTGATGCAATGCAGCCTGTACATTGAGCACCATCCGGAACAGTTTCGTAGTGAAACCAGTCGCATTCACTTTGTTACATCCCTGCTTACGGGCAGAGCTAAGGAGTGGGCAACAGCTTTGTGGACACAGGGCAGTGCTGCCCTACAATCTAAAACCTTGTTCTATTCACATTTTAAGGAGGTGTTTGACCACCCGCAAGCCAGCCAGGACGTAGGGAATAGGCTTTGCAGTCTCCAACAGGGGAAACGCAGGGCGGCCGACTATGCAGTGGAGTTCCTAACCGTAGTGGCTGGTAGTGGATGGAACGACACAGCTTTATTAACAATGTTTAAACGTGGTTTGTGACCCGACTTACAGGCTGAAATGGCAGTCAAGGATGTTTCCATGACCCTGGATGCCTATATCCGCCACGCTATAGCCCTAGACAACCTTGTGCTTGACAAAGATAGAGCCCTCGGGGCTCATCAGAGTCTGGAGTCCGGCCTGCTACGGGAGGTGGAACCCGAGCCTATGGAGCTCGACCGGGCTCACATCACGGAAGCTGAGCGACAAAGGCGGATTCAGGGACGTTTGTGCCTCTACTGTGGAGAATCAGGTCACAGATGTGCTTCCTGCCCCGACTCTCTAGAAGGACTGAGCCCTCCGAGGTAAGCACCACCAATAGCCCTATTGTTAACACCAGGTGCATGACGATCAAAGTTCAGCTGTGTTGGGGTTCAGAGTGTGCATGTGTTACAGCGCTCATCGATTCGGGAGCGGCGGGCAACTTCATCAACCGGGAAGTCGCCCAAGAACTACGGATCCCAGTCACAGTGACCATTCCTCCTGTGGTGCTTAAGGCGGTGGACGGCAGAAGTTTGGGTGAGGGGGTCGTTACCGAACACACTAAGGAACTAACCATGACGATGGGACTTCTGCACAAGGAGAAGGTATCTTTCTTTGTTATACCTGCCCCTAAGCACGAGATTATCCTGGGCTATCCTTGGTTGGTGCAACACCAGCCCATCATCTCATGGGGGTCCAACAAAATTATCCGGTGGGGAAAGCACTGTATGACTTCGTGTCTGGATTTGCCTTTGAGAACTACTCGAGTGGAGAGCCCGCAGATTGACACTCTCACCGAGGTCCCCAAGGTTTATCGATATTTGGCTGAGGTTTTTTCCCACCAGAGCGCCAGCAGACTGCCTCCACATCGATCCGGGGACTGTGCCATAGACCTCCTGGCTGGCACGATACCTCCCAGGAGCCGTATCTACCCGCTGTCAAGATCAGAGACTGAAGCGTTGGAGGACTATGTGGAGGAGGCTTTGGAACATGGATACATACGTCCCTCCACCTTCCCGGCTGCTTCAAGCTTCTTCTTTGTACAAAATAAGGATGGAGGACTTCGACGATACATTGACTATCGTGGACTAAACGCCATCACGGTGAAGTATAAATATCCTCTACCGCTGGTGCCGGCAGCATTAGAACAGCTGCGAGGTGCTCCGGTGTTCACGAAATTAGACTTACGAAGCGCGTATAATCTCATACGTATCAGAAAGGGAGATGAATGGAAAACTGCCTTTGTTACCACGAGAGGGCATTATGAATACCTAGTAATGCCCTATGGTTTGGTCAATGCCCCCTCGGTGTTCCAAGCCTTTATTAACGACGTGCTACGGGATAGACAGATGGGTGATTGTCTACATTGACGATATTCTGGTCTACTCCAAAACTCTAGAAGAACACGTCGTACATGTAAGGCGGGTATTAAAGCGTCTCAGAGAGAACCAGTTGTTTGTTAAGGCGGAGAAGTGTGCTTTCCATTTGTCTAGGGTTTCCTTTCTCGGTTATGTCATAGACTCCTCGGGCGTCTGCATGGAGGACCTAAAGGTCCAAGCGGTGGTTAAGTGGCAGAGACCCACTACGGCTAAGGAGTTACAGAGATTTTTAGGGTTTGCTAACTTTTATCGCCGTTTTATTCGGGGTTTCAGCAGTGTTGCAGCTCCGCTCACCTCGTTGTTGAAAAGTAAGGCTAAGGGGTTGGCTTGGTTCGAGGAGGCAGAGGACGCCTTTCGGGCACTAAAAACACGCTTCGTGACAGCACCCATCTTAAGACACCCTGACACCAGAACAATAGAGCTTGTCCAAAACAAGTTTTGGTGGCAGGGGCTAGCCAGGAATGTGAGCGATGCCGTCAAGGTGTGTACTGTATGTGCTCAATCCAAGAGCCCACGGCAATTACCCGCAGGGTTACTCGTACCACTACCAATACCCAAGTGTCCCTGGTCTCACATAGGCATTGACTTTATCACGGACCGACCCAAGTCACATGGCAAAACAACCATCTTGGTAGCCGTAGACTGTTTCTCCAAGGCATGTAAGCTGATTGCGTTAGAGAAATTGCCCTCAGCACTAGAGACAGCAGAACTGCTGGTACATTATGTTTTCCGATACTATGGTCTCCCAGAGGATATAGTATCAGACCGGGGACCACAGTTCACCTCGCGAGTCTGGCAAGAGTTCTGTCGGAGTCTTGACATTAATGTGAGCCTCACCTCAGGTTACCACCCCCAGTCAAACGGGCAGACGGAACGGGTTTACCAAGGATCGGAAGGTTCCTCCGGTCATATTGCGCCACATTACAACTAGATTGGGCTCGTTACATTCCTTGGGTAGAATACGCCCAGAACTCTCTGAGAAGTTCATCCACCAAACTAACTCCTTTTCAGTGCATTCTAGGGTACCAGCCGCCCCTATTCCCCTGGTCGAGCGAGCCTTCCGAAGTGCAGGCGGTGGATGAATGGTTGAAACGTAGCGCACAAACCTGGGAGGAGGCGCACGTGCGTTTGCAACGAGCCATTAGACGCCAACGCCTCCAGGCCAACCGCCACAGGCGCGACACACCGACCCTGCGTCCGGGACAGAAGGTTTGGCTGTCCACTAGGGACCTCAGACTCAGGTTGCCAAGTAGGAAACTCAGTCCCAGGTTTGTGGGGCCTTTTAAAATCCTTAGACAAGTCAACGAAGTTACGTATCGGTTGGAACTACCCGCATCTTATAGGATTGCTCCCACGTTTCATGTTTCTCTTCTTAAGCCTTATCATCCACCCTCCTCCCAGGTTCAGTCGGCGGTGACGGAGCCCCCTCCGGCTTTGGAAGTGGACGGCCTTCCCGCTTATAGCGTCAGTAGATAGCTGGACTCCAGGCGTCGGGTGGGATGCCTCCAATACCTGGTGGACTGGGAGGGTTATGGCCCGGAGGAGCGGTCCTGGGTGCCAGCCGGGGACGTCCTCGATCCCTCTTTGATAACGGACTTTCACCGCGAGTTTCCTGCGCGTCCGGCGCCTAGGCCTCGAGGGCGTCCCAGGGGGAGACGATCTAGGGCGGCGGGGGCCGCCCGTCAGGGTGGGTGCTATGTCACGCCGGCTGTCGCACCGTCGCCTGCCCGCACGAGGTCGCCGTCGCCCGAGTTTTGAGGGTACGCCAGTTCCGGTCTGTCGGCCATTGCCGTCTCTATATTAGGCGGCGGCAAACACAGACGGGTGCGAGGTCTTGCTTGCTTTTTGCGGCTTTTCCGAGCATTGGTTAGTAGCGATTATTCTGAGTATTATTGTGTATGATCCTTGCCTTGCCTTTTGACTACGTATTTGCCTCATCCCTGTGATTTGTTTGCTGTTTGATTGCCTACTCGGTGCCGACCTCCGCCTGTTGTACGACTTTGCTTAACGGTGACTGTTTCGAATAAACCTGCACCTGGTTTCTACATCTGTGTCCCTGTGAGTACGTTACAATGTGTAAAGGATATCCAGTTTGTAAACAAATGTGTGAGAAAATTATTGAAATGTTTAAAACAATGTTCCTCACAAATATTAGAAGAGATTTACATATTTCTCCTTCTACAGTGCATAACATAATTAAACAATTCACAGAATGTGGAGGAATTTCAGTATGGTGAGAGCCTAAACAGAACATCTGTGATCTTCGATCCCTCATACAGCACTAAATCAAGAACTGTCATTCATCAACAACTGATAGGAACACATGGGCAAGGGACAACTCTGGCAAACCTTTTTCAAACACTAGAATACAGAGTTACATTAAGAAATGCCGCTTAAAACTGTACAAAAAAGAAGCCTTATGTTAATAATGTTCAGAAGTGGCATGAACTTATCTGGGCTTGAAGGCGTCTGGAATTGACCCTCACACAGTGGAAACGTGTATTGTGGTCGGACCAATCAGTATTCCAGATAATTTCTTGGAAGAAATGCAGGTAAAAAGAACCATCATCATCATCATCATCATTATTATTATTATTATTATTAGCAACAAGTCCAAAAGTCAGGGTCTTTTATCGAATGGGGTTGGGTCAGTGCCATTGGCAAAGGTCATTTCCAGTTGTGTGATGCCAGCATTAATGCAGAGAAGTACATTGAGATTTTAGAGCAACACTAATTCCTTCAAGACGACATCTTTTCCAGTGAGATACGTACATTTTTCAACAAGATGATGCAAAACAAGCCAAAGCAGAAAATGTTAGGACTGAAATATGTAAATCCCTTATAATATTTCTTTGAGGAACATTGTTTTTAAACATTTCAATAATTTTCTCAATCAATTTTTGACCACTATAGATCCTCTGCCTACCTTTGCTCCTCAAAGATTCAGACTTTTGTGGATACTACTTTTGTACCAAATCATAATTATAACTTGTTGACATCACCTGTTTGAAAGCACATCATAAATTTTGTTTTTTACCTAGTTACTAGCCATAAATTCCCCCTGTCAAAACTTCTTTTGGAATGTGTTTCCGGCCTGAAATGCAGGAATGGTTTATTAACAAATAAAATGATCAGACATAACATTAAATATCTCAGGTTCTTACTGTCTGTAATGATATACATGTCAAAGTACATGTAAGGAGCACTGTTTTTTTTTGTTTTTGTTTTTTTTTGCATTTTCCATACTGTGCCAACTTTTTCTGATTTGGGGTTGTAACAATGTTCAAAATGGCAAACCACAAACTTGATGGACTTACTGACAACTGAACACACTTCACGATGAAGATCCTAGTTTCAACAATGCTCTCATCAACCTACCTGACATTGTTGACTTGATTTTTATTTATAGCTATTTGGACATTACATGCATTAATGTTAGCCAATATAGAAATTCTGCACATGCATAACTAAACATAACATGCTTGGGCACGTTCAGATTTTCTGCGTAGCATTTTCCTTACGGCAAACAGGTAATGTATCCATTTAAATCCATTATTTAAAATTATTTGATGTGTTTGAGGTATGCTGTACAAAGTCATATACAGTGCTGTTAAAAAGTGTTTGCCCCTTTCCTGACTTTCTAGTTTTTTGCATGTTTGTCACACTTAAGTGTTTCACAACATCAAACCAATTTAAATATTAGTCAAAGACAACAAGTAAACACAAAATGCAGTTTTTAAGTGAAGGTGTTTATTATTAAGGGAGAAAAACAATCCAAACCTACATGGCCCTGTGCGAAAAAGTGATTGCACCCCCTTGTTAAAACATAACTATGGTTTATCACAACTGAGTTTACTGTCTCTAGCCACACCCTGGCCTGATTATTGCCACACCTGTTCTCAATCAGGACATCACTTAAAAAGGACCTGCATGACAAAGTGATATACACCAAAAGATCCTTAAAAGCTACACATAATGCTGAGATCCAAAGAAATTCAGTAATAATTGAGAATGAAAGCAATTGCGATCTATCAGTCTGGAAAGGGTTATAAAGCCATTTCAAAAACATTGGGAACCACAGTGACAGCCATTATCCAGAAATGTCAAAGACATTGAACAGTGGTGAAAATTCCCAGTAGTGGCAGGCCGACCAAAATTTCCCCAGGAGCACAGCAACGACTCATCCAAGAGGTCACAAAAGACCCCACAACAACATCCAAAGAACTGCAGGCCTCACTTGCCTCAGTTAAGGTCAGTGTTCATGCCTCCATCATAAGAAAGGAACTGGGCAAAAATGTCCAAGAAGAAAACCACTGCTGAGCAAAAAGAACATTAAAGCTCTTCTCAATTTTTCCAGAACACATATTGATGAACCCCAAGACTTTTGGGAAAATATTCTGTGGACCGACGGGACAAAAGTTGAACTCTTTGGAAGGTGTGTCCCAAAATTACTTCTGGTGTAAAAGTAACACAGCATTTCAGAAAAAGAACACTATACCAACAGTAAAATATGGTGGTGGTAGTGTGATGGTCTGGGATTGTTTTGCTGCTTCAGGACCTGGAAGACTTGATGTGTTAAATGGAACTATGAATTCTGCTGTCTACCAAAAAATTCTGAAGGAGAATGTCCGGCGATCTGTTCGTGACCTCAAACTGAAACGAACTTTGGTTCTGCAGCAGGACAATGATCCTGCAAACACCAGCAAGTCCACCTCTGAATGGCTAAAGAAAAACAAAATGAAGAATTTGGAGTGGCCTAGTCAAAGTTCTGACCTGAATTCTATTGAGATGCTGTGGCATGGCCTTAAGAAGGCCATTCATGCTTGAAAACCATCCAATGTGGCTGAATCACAACAATTCTGCAAAGATGAGTGGGCCAAAATTCATCCATATTGTCACGCCCCCTACCAGCGCCGCTCCCGACACACACATTCTGCCACGCTCGTCCTCGCCGACCTACTGATCACCTGCACCTGTTCCCGTGTCCGACCTCCCTCCGCCACTATAAAAACACCACTCAGTCACTATCACTCCGCTACACAACAAGGCTCCTGCCTCGTTTCTATAGCTCCTACAATAAACGACAAAGTGATTATTACCTGCAATTCAGCCTCCGTTCTCTCTCTACTGCCTGCGTTTGTCTCCTGACTACCACCGCCGTTACAGTTTGTGTAGCCGCAAGCATGGAGACAGCGGCTAGTAGTCCCAGCCCCACTGCGACTTCAGCAGAGCAGATCGCCGAACTTCGCTCTCAGATCCAGGAAGTGGCCCAGGGGGTGTCTTTACTGGCGGACCATCAACGCTCGCTCGGCTCACTGGTCCCCTCGGTCGACGAGCTTACCCAGCGTGTCGCTCAGCTGACGCCACCTGCCACCGTGGTGCTACCCGCCTCCGTTCCGCTTCCTCCCAGTCCTCCGCGGGAACAACAGTCAGCCTACAAAATTTATCTACCGGGTAAATACGATGGCGACCCGGACCGTTGTGAGGGTTTCATCTTGCAGTGCGAATTATGTTTCACCCAGGCACCACCGGAGTCCGATGCCTCCCGAATCGCCTTGGTAGTGTCCCTCCTCTCTGGACGAGCACTGGATTGGGCCACCGCCATCTGGTCTCAACAAGGCGAAGAGGCAAAGGACTACACGAAGTTTCCGACAGCCTTCCACGCCGTGTTTTAGCATCCCCGCGAGGGAAGATCCATCGGTGACGTTTTGTTCAATCTGCGACAGGGCCGTCGCTCGGCAGCCGACTACGCCCTCCAATTCCGTACCCTGGCAGCTCAAAGCGGATGGAACACCCATGTCCTCCTCGCCGCATTCCGCCAAGGGTTGCGCCCCGATCTCAGGATGGAATTGGCAGGGCGCGATCTCGACCTGTCCCTGGAGGACCTTATCACCCTCACCATCCGTCTTGACCAGCTCCTCGTCCCACGGCTCGCCTCTGTTCCTCATCCGGCCCCTTGAGCCGTCCCACGGGATGCCCGTGACCCCTCACCTCCTGCTGAGCCTATGGAGATCGGCCGCGCTCAACTCTCTGCCGAGAAACGGCGTCGCCTCTTCGAACGGGGTCTCTGTTACTGCGGCTCGGACCTCCGTCCTGCATGTGACCTTGCCCCGGCCGGATCGACCCACACGCGTGCCAGGGACCCCACACACACGCCACGGGTGAGTCGAAACCATCCTTACTTCTCCTTCGTCTTACCGGTGCTCTTGCGGCTCGCTCACACCGACGTGTCTGTTACAGCCCTGATCGACTCCGGCGCCCAGGGGAACTTCATCGCGGAACGCCTCATCACGGAATGGAAGATCCCCTGCTCTGCGCTCAGGACCGAACGCAGGATCACCGCGGCCGATGGATGCTCACTAGGCCCGGGCCTGCTCACCCGCATCACCGCTCCTCTCTGCCTGGTTACTAGTGCCACTCATCAGGAATCCATCACCCTGCTCCCGGTAAAGTCTCTCGCCTATCCTGTCATCCTGGGGCTCCCCTGGCTTCGCCTTCATGACCCCCTTATCTCCTGGTCCACCCGCGAGATCATCCGCTGGTCTCTGTGGTGTCATGACAACTGCCTGCTCCGTCCGACTCTACAAATCCACACACTCCCGCTCGCGGATTCCATCCCTCTCCCGGACAACGTGCCTGAACAGTACAGGGACTTATCCTCGATCTTTGCCAGGGATTCACCTCCTCCTCTTTCTCCGCATCGTCCCTATGACTGCGCCATCGACCTCCTTCCGGACGCACCACTGCCCAAGGCCCGACTATACTCTCTCTCCGCGGCCAAAGAACGGGCCATGTCAGAATATATCAAGGAGTACCTAGGCCTGGGATTCATCCGTCCGTCCACCTCTCCCGTTTCAGCGGGATTCTTCTTTGTGCCCAAATGGGACGGTAGCCTCCGGCCTTGTATCGACTACAGGGGACTCAATCGCATCTCTCGCAGTTATGCCTACCCACTCCCTCTGGTACCCTCAGCCCTCGAACAGCTTCGCACAGCCCGCTGGTTCACCAAGTTGGATCTCCGCAACGCATATAACCTGGTCCGTGTCAGAGAGGGGGATGAATGGAAAACCGCATTCAGCACCAGCACCGGTCATTACGAGTATCTGGTCATGCCCTTCAGTCTGGCGAACGCTCCCTCTTCTTCCAGGCGTTATTAACGACGTGCTCCCGAGACATGCTTGGCCGGTTCGTTACAGTATACCTGGACGACATTCTGGTATACTCGCCTGACTTCGCTACCCACATAACACACGTCCGCCAGGTGCTCGAGAGACTTCACCTCCACCACCTCCGAGTCAAGGCCGAGAAGAAGTGCGCCTTTCACACCCAGTCGGTGCGTTATTTGGGTTATGTAATCTCCCCCTCGGGGTGGCCATGGACAAAGCCAAACTCTCCGCCGTCCTCGACTGGCCTTGCCTATTCCATCAAGCAGTTGCAGCGTTTCCTAGGATTCGCCAATTTCTATCGCCGCTTTATCCGGAATTTCAGCCGCACGGTGGCGCCCCTCACCGCTCTCCTACAAGGCAGCCCCCGCTCTCTCCGCTGGAACTCTGACGCTGAGCGGGCCTTCGCTTCACTCAAGTCCGCGTTCGTACGAGCTCCTGTCCTGGGCCGTCCCGATCCGGAACGGCCCTTCGTCCTGGAGGTCGACGCATCGTCTGTAGGAGTGGGTGCCGTTCTTTCACAGCGTCTCGGCGTGCCCCCCAAGCTGCGACCGGTGGCGTTTTTTTCGCACAAGCTCACGCCAGCAGAACGCAACTATGATGTGGGTGACCGCGAACTGCTGGCAATCAAGCTGGCCCTGGAGGAATGGCGGCACTGGCTCGAGGGATCCAAATATCCCTTCACGGTCCTTACTGATCACAAGAACTTGGAGTACCTCCGTTCAGCCAAGCGCCTCAACGCCCGTCAAGCCCGCTGGTCTCTTTTCTTTTCCCGCTTCACATTCGCCATCACTTTTCGCCCAGGGTCTAAGAACACTAAAGCGGATGCTCTGTCTCGCAGCCTCGACCCAGCCGATCCCGAAGCACCCACAACCATTCTCCCAGCCTCATGCACCATCGGTTACACAATGCACAATGGGACCTTGACCGTGAACTGGATGAAAGGCTCTCCCAAACGCGCACTCCGCCAAAATGCTCGCAGAACAAGAAGTTTGTGCCCGCGGACTTCCGCGAAAGCCTCCTCGCCTGGGCCCACCTTTCCCTGTGTTCGGGCCATCCTGGGGAGACCCGGACCTACCAACTCCTGGCATCACACTACTGGTGGGAGAACATGCGCAGGGACGTGCATCGCTTTGTGATCTCCTGCAACACTTGCGCTCAAGCCAAGGCCTTGGTCCCACATAGCCCTCGATTTTGTCACGGACCTCCCTTCCTCCCAAGGATACATGGCCGTCCTTTCAGTCATCGACCGCTTCTCCCGTGCCATTCGCTTCATCCCGCTTCCAAAGCTCACCACCGCACTCCAGACAGCGGAATGCCTTTTCGAACACGTCTTTCGGAACTTCGGCATCCCTGAGGACATCCTCTCAGATCGATGGCCTCAGTTCACCTCTGCAGTCTGGCGGGCTTTCGTGAACAAGCTGGGCTCCACGGTCAGCCTTACCTCGGGCTATCACCCACAGACTAACGGGCAGTGCGAGTGCTCAAATCAAGAACTCAAGAAGTTCCTCAGATGCTACTGCATGCACAATCCCCACGACTGGTCTCAGTTCCTTCTGTGGGTGGAGATCGCCCAGAACTCCCTCCGTCATTCCTCCACAGGGCTCACACCATTCAAATGCGTCCTGGGCTTCCAACCTCCGTTCGTGCCATGGGATTCTACACCCTCGGACGCCCCTGCCGTGGATGACTGGTTCCGCCGCAGCGAGGATGTCTGGTGTCAGGTCCACCTCAAGATCGACCAAGCCATCCGTCGGTACAAGAGGTATGCGGACCGGCACCGACGCTCAGCTCCCGTCTTCCAACCAGGAGACCACGTCTGGCTATCGGCCCGAGGACTGCGCAACACTCAGGAAAGTACCCCGTTTTCTCCGCGATTTCTGGGTCCTTACAAAATCGTTTGCCGCATCAATGAAGTCACGTACCAATTACAACTGCCTTCTCACATGCGCGTCTCTAACTTGTTCCATGTCTCGCTGCTGAAACCCGGGTCCCCTGGCCCACTGGCGGAGGCCTCTCCTGCAGCACAGCCCCCGCTCGCCCGTCCGTCAGACACTTACACGGTCCACTGCCTCCTGGATTCCCGCCGGCGAGGTACGTGCCTCCAATACCTGGTGGAGTGGGAGGGCCAAGGCCCCGAGGAGAACTGCTGGGTGGACGCCAAGAACATCCTGGATCCTCTCCTCATCCGGGAGTTCCACGCTGCACGGCCCGCACGGCCGGCCCCCCGGTTCCTCCTCACTCCACCGCACCCCCACCGGCACGAGTCCTTCGAGGGGGGGTACTGTCACGCCCCCTACCAGCGCCGCTCCCGACACACACATTCTGCCACGCTCGTCCTCGCCGACCTACTGATCACCTGCACCTGTTCCCGTGTCTGACCTCCCTCCGCCACTATAAAAACACCACTCAGTCACTATCAGTCTGCTACACAACAAGGTTCCTGCCTCGTTTCTATAGCTCCTACAATAAACAACAAAGTGATTATTACCTGCATTTCAGCCTCTGTTCTCTCTCTACTGCCTGCGTTTGTCTCCTGACTACCACTGCCGTTACACATATATATATATAGTGGGGAAAAAAATATTAGTCAGCCACTGATTGTGCAAGTTCTCCTACTTAGAAATACGACAGAGGTCTGTAATTTTCATCATAGGTACACTTCAACTATGAGAGAAAAAATGATATCCAGGAAATCACATTGTAGGAATTTTTAAAAATGTAATTGTAAATTTTGGTAGAAAAGAATTATTTTGGTCAATAACAAAAGTTCAACTCAATGCTTTGTAACATAACCTTTGACAGAGGTCAAAATGTTTCCTGTAAGTCTTCACCAGGTTTGCACACACTGTAGCTGGTATTTTGGCCCATTCCTCCATGCAGATCTCCTCTACAGCAGTATTGTTTTGGGGCTGTCCCTGGGCAACACGGACTTTCAACTCCCTCCACAAATTTTCTATGGGGTTGAGGTCTGGAGACTGACTAGGGCACTCCAGGACCTTGAAATGCTCTTTACGGAGCCACTCCTCCGTTGCCCAAGCAGTGTGTTTGGGATCGTTGTCATGCTAAATACCCAGCTATGTTCCCTCTTCAATGCTCTCACTTATGGAAGGGGGTTTTCGCTTAAAATCTCACGATACATGGCCCCATTCTGTCTTCCCTTAACACGGATCAGTCGTCCTGGCCCAGATGCAGCAAAACCGGCCCAAAGCAAAATGTTTCCACCCCCATGCTTCCCAGTAGGTATGGTGTTCTTGGGATACAACTCAGAATTCTTCTTATCTATTAATATTTATTACTTATTATTAGTTATTTATTACCTTATCCCATCTGTGAAACATGGTGGTGATAGTATCATGGTTTGGGTATGTTTTGCTGCATCTGAGCCAGGATGGCTTGCCATCATTGATGGAACAATGAATTCTGAATTATGTCATAGAATTCTAAAGGAAAATGTCAGGACATCTGTCCATGAACTGAATCTCAAGGGAAGGTGGTCATGCAGCAAGACAACAACCCTAAGCACACAAGTCATTCTACCAAAGAATGGTTAAAGAAGGATAAAGTTTATGTTTTGTAATGGTCAAGTCAAAGTCCTGACCTTAATTCAATAGAAATGTTGTGGAAGGACCACATCCCAGAGTTGAAGCTGTTCTGTATAGAGGAATGGGTTAAAATTCCTCCAAACCAGTGTGCAGGACTGATCAACAGTTACGAAACGTTTAGTTGCAGTTATTGCTGCACAGGGTGGTCACACCACATACTGAAAGCAAAGGTTCACATACTTTTGCCACTCACTAATATTTAATATTGGATAATTTTCCTCAATAAATAAATGACCAAGTACAAAATTTTTGTCTCATTTGTTTAACTCTGTTGACTACTTTTATAACTTTTGTGAAATCTGATATTTCAAAATTATAAAGGGTTCACAAGCTTTCAAGCACCACTGTAGAACACAAATAAAAACTGGCCGGAAACAGTTTTTAGATTAATTTGTTTTGTTGAGCAGGAAGATTTGTGATGCTGTTTTGTGTTTTGTCTTTTGTCTTAGTAGTGATAAGTAACATTGTTGACAGGGACACAATGACTTTAACAAGGACTCTGACTAGAGTATACTAATACATATACAGTGGGGCAAAAAAGTATTTAGTCAGTCACTGATTGTGCAAGTTCTCCTACTTAGAAAGATGAGAGAGGTCTATAATTTTCTTCATAGGTACACTTCAACTATGAGAGACAACATCCAGGAAATCACATTGTAGGATTTTTAAAGAATTTAATTGTAAATCATGGTGGAAAATAAGTATTTGGTCACCCACAAACAAGCAAGATTTCTGGCACTCACAGACCTGTAACTTCTTCTTTATGAAGCTTTTCTGTCCTCCACTCGTTACCTGTATTAAATGCACCTGTTTGTGTCACGGTTCACCATATAAAAGCGATGGCGAACTGTCAAAACTAAATAAGAAGGGTTTGGGACCCAAGTGCAGTTAGCTCCAGATGGTATTAATGAACTGAAATAATGTTAAATAAATAAACTGACTTAAATGGACACAAATGAGTAAATAACTAAGAAAGGCGAGACTCTGTGTGTGTGTGTATGCAAAAGGCAGCGAATGTGCGATCAGGCAGTCACACACACAGAGCTTAAGCCGCGCTTAGAAGGTGCAGAAGAAGGCGGGGGTAAAATCCCCCACTTGACGTCAGCGGTGCCGAACGCGCTGCTGCAAGGCAGAGGGGGGCGTGACCCGATCGCTGCTCAGCGCTGGGAGAGCGCCAAGCAGACAGCGAGACCTAACGCAGGCGCAGATTGGTGCGTGGCGTTGGGAAATGCGAGGGAGGAAGAGGATGGAAATAAAACAAATGTTATCAAAGCTCTCCCTGCACTATCTAAGCCCTACGGTGAATTTTACCTCACGCTTCCCAGCGTTACGAAATCTAGGCTCCTTTATGAGCCTAGATTATCCCATTGTCACTACAAAAGAAATAGAACAAAAGTGATCGGAACAAAAGTGGAAGCGCGGCGCTCTAAAAGAGCAGAAGTGAGACGGGTGAGGTCTCGGTGCACACGCTTGGCCAGGTTATTTTGAAAAAAACGCCGTAGGGACGATCGAGGGCAAACGGCGAGTGCAGTCAGATGATCCGACAGCTACTGCCAGTGGCGAGGCTCTTAAATAGCCAAAGGCAGCAGCTGAGGATCATTTGCTGTGATTGCGCTGTCTATAGACTGACAGCTCAACCACAGCGGCTGCCAGGACGCATACCAGGAAAGGAGAGCGTTTGCTACCCTCTAGAGTCCATACCTGGTATGACGGTATGACTCCTGACAGTACCCCCCCCCCCATCGTGTCCACTCCTGACAGTACCCCCCAGGCGCCTCTGGCCTGACGGACATGCTCAGGGTTGAGCGTCTGACGAAGGGGGAGGCCCTGGTAAGCAGGGCTAACCCCCAGCAAGGGACTGACCGGGAGGGTGGGGCAGGTCATGGCTGGACCAATCCCCAAATAGGGCTTAATGACCAGCCTATTGGCCTCTTGGCCAAAACTGCCCACTGGCGACTGAGGAGCAGCACTCAGTAGTTCAGAGGCGGAGGCCAGTGGTGCAAGAACGGGGCTAGATGCCAACGACCCCAGGGCGGGGCTCGCAGGCAGGGGGGCGGAGCTCGTTGCTGGCGGCTCGGGCGTGGAGCTCAGCGACTCACAGGCGGAGCTCGATGCCGGCGGCTCAGGAGCGAGACTCGGCCCAGCGAGACCCGTTAAAAAAGTAGGGGCTAGGCGTCTAGCCGAGCGGAAAGAAGAACACGAGTGCTCAACAACAGTGCTGCCAGGACGCATACCAGGAAAGGAGAGCGGTTGCTACCCTCTGGTTTGACGGTATGACTCCTGACAGTTTGACCTTGTTATCTGTATAAAAGACACCTGTCCACAGCCTCAAACAGTCAGACTCCAAACTCAACCAAGGCCAAGGCCAAAGAGCTGTTGAAGGACACCAGGAAGAAAATTGTAGACCTGCACCAGGTTGGGAAGAGTGAATCTACAATAGGCATGCAGGTTGGTGTGAATAAATCAACTGTGGGAGCAATTGTAAGACATACAAGACCATTGATAATCTCCCTCGATCTGGGGCCCCACGCAAGATCTCATCTCATGGAGTCAAAATGATCAATCCCAGAACTACACAGAGGGACCTGATGAATGACGTGCAGAGAGCTGGAACCAATGTAACAAAGCTACCTTCAGTAACACAATACTCCGAGAGGGACTCAGATCCTGCAGTGCCAGGCGTGTCCCCCTGCTTAAGCCAGTACATGTCCAGACCCATCTGAAGTTTGCCAGAGAGCATATGGATGATTCAGAAGAGGAGTCGCATCCCAAGAACACCATACCAACTGTGAAGCATGGGGGTGGAAACATCATGCTTTGGGGCTGTTTTTCTGCAAAGGGGACAGGACGACTGATCCGTGTTAAGGGAAGAATGAACGGGGCCATGTATGGTGAGATTTTAAGCCAAAACCTCCTTCCATCAGTGACAGCATTGAAGATGAAACGTGGCTGGGTCTTCTAGCATGACAATGATCCCAAACACACCGCTCGGGCAACGAAGGAGTGGCTCCGTAAAAAGCATTTCAAGGTCCTGGAGTGCCCTAGCCAGTCTCCAGACCTCAACCCCATAAAAAATGTGTGGAGAGAGTTGAAAGTCCGTGTTGCCCTAAAACAACACTGCTCTAGAGGACATCTGCATGGAGGAATGTGCCAAAATACCAGCTATAATGTGTGCAAACCTGGTGAAGACTTACAGGAAACGTTTTACCCCTGTCATTACCAACAAAAGTTATGTTACAAAGTATTGAGTTGAACCAAATTTATTGACCAAATACTTATTTTCCACCATAATTTACAATTAAAATCCTTAAAAATCCTACAATGTGATTTCCTGGATTTTTTTTCTCATTTTGTCTCTCATAGATGAAGTGTACGTATGATGAAACTTACAGACCTCTCTCATCTTTCTAAGTAGGAGAACTTGCACAATCAGTCGCTCACTAAATACTTTTTTGCCCCACTGTATGTTTTGAACTTACAGCCTTTGTTTAAGGCCTTTTCAAGGTCACAGAAATTACAGAAGTCCAGTGAAAGAGTTATTGTGGAGTAAGAGAAAACAACATCTGGCATTTAAATTAGTTTTGATGATTATTATGATTAAGTAACCAATCAGAGAATCATGAAGCTGTATTTTTCTTTTCTCGTATTGTATATACACCTGTGTACTTCCTTAAATAAATCAGATGGGTTTAAGAATGGACAACTCCTTGTGCTTTTCTTCTCATCTCCTAGCCAGCAACAGGACATTTATTCTTGCTTCATGGCTTAGACTAACAAGTAGAGATTGAATCCAAATTGGCAGGTCTTCTGGGACCTGATCATAAAATCCATTCCTAAAAAACTGGGAGCCCCTACGGGATTATATTCAGGTGAGTGAAAATCCTTGGTTTTGCTGATTTTACCTTATCTGTCTATGATTACATAATATATGTACTTTGGATATTTGTGAATATTGAATAATTAGTGGGATAGGAATTGCACTGTGATTGCCAGTAGGCAGCTACCTCATCTGTCTTAGAGGATTAAAAAGGTAAGACAGCGTGCCTTTGATCAACATCCACAGTGGTTTAAATAGGTTGGTTAATCTTCTGTGAAGAGTACAGGTTTAATGCAACAACCACATCGGCTTAAAAAGGTTAGAATCAAAGTGTCGATCTGTCACCGTCGTCTAGTGACTTAAGGATCTGGATGAGATGCGCATAAAAGCCAGCTGGAATCTGGTGCAATTAGGTAAATTGCATATGAAGCTTGGAGAACTGACCCTGAGATATAATTGTTCCTATATTGTGTGTATTATGTATTGTAAGTTTTCTATTCAGCTTTGCTTGGCTTTACATTTTTTAGGGAAACAATTATTTACTACAGGTAGAGATATAGGACAAGGTCCATTCTGTGTTAAACTAATTCTTGTTGACTTATCACCACTAAGTGAGGAAAGGTGAGGTGCCTCATGTCTTGCAGCTGAAGAAAATGAGTTTATCTCACTTTGTCGGCAATCCTTAAGAGAAGTGAAGCGTTCCCCACTTCTTGGCCTAATAGTGAATCTGCTGTTGTCTGTTAGTCTGTCCATTTCAGGTAATACACATAGAGTGATGGTTTTGTTTCCCTTTCTGTCTTTACAAGTGAAATTGTAAATCGTCCCAGAAAAGGATGCAACTGGTTTTATAATCGTAAGTGGACTGAAGACGAGGTGACAATAAACCTGGTTCCATGAACCAAGTAAAGTAATGGCTTCCTTGTGCAGAAAAAGGCATCTTTGTGAAGAAAAGCTAGTTTGAATTTGGAGTAATGTACTTGCGGGGCATTAAAAAGGGTACATAATTTAAATCTTGATCACCGGTTTACTTGCTTATTGTAGCAGAACTGAATTAAGGGTGTTAATCGCTCTCCTTGGGAAGGATTAAATATGGTAGGGTTAACGCACACTCAGTTGCTTGCAAGTACGCCTTAAAAAGGGTGCATTGAGAGGCATAGGGGCGTTAGCTTAAGAAAAATGATTACTAGAATTATTTCTGTGAGGCTTGGAAGAGTATGTCTGATAATTCTAAGGTGTCCTACATTGCCAATAATCCTCCAAATATTTGGAAATTGGTCAGTTTTGGTCAATTTAATTAAAATTTTTTTACTTTCATTGTGAAATTGTATAGAACAAAACTTTAGCTTTTAAAAATGATATCATGCTAGTTTTCTTCTTCTTCTTCTTTCGGTTTCTCCCTTTATCAGGGGTCACCACAGCGAGTTAAACGTTTCCACCTCACCCTGTCCACCACGTCCTCTACTCTCACCCCAACTCCTTGCATATCTTCATTTACCACAACCAAATAACTCCT
>JAJAGP010002050.1:71507-100041 GCA_025084515.1 Ancistrus triradiatus
CGTGTTTGTAGCTCAAAAATTGACCGAGTTACGGCTGTTTTTTAAAAAATCCCATTCAAGTGAATGGGACGTTTTTTCGCACAAATGCAACAACATTTCTCTTCGCTATCGACAAGCACACTTCTCCGGAACATGCCGGACGTTTTGGTGTTTGTCCCGTGTCGATATCTCGAAAACTGTAGGAGGAGATACGTACCGAAAATTTGGTGAAATACTAATAATAATAATAATATTTGGAAGAACAATTAGTGTGTCGCTTGCGCGACACACTAATAATAACTAGAAAGTGCAGTTCCTGCAGAAACTGCGAGTGTGTTGCCCCCGATGAGTGTGATGCTCCTGATGAGGTGGCGGAATGTCTCCTGAGGGATCTCCTCCCAGACCTGTACTAAAGCATCCGCCAACTCCTGGACAGTCTGTGGTGCAATGTGACATTGGTGGATGGAGCGGGACATGATGTCCCAGATGTGCTCAATCGGATTCAGGTCAGGGGAGTGGGTGGGCCAGTCCATAGCTTTATTGCCTTCATCTTGCAGGAACTGCTGACACACTCCAGCCACATGAGGTCTAGCATTGTCCTGCATTAGGAGGAACCCAGGGCCAACTGCACCAGCATATGGTCTCACAAGGCATCTGAGGATCCCATCTCGGTACCTAATGGCAGTCAGGCTACCTCTGGCGAGCACATGGATGGCTGTACGGCCCTCCAAAGAAATGCCACCCCACACCATTACCGACCCACTGCCAAACCAGTCATGCTGAAAGATGTTGCAGGCAGCAGATCACTCTCCACGGCGTCTCCAGACTCTGTCACGTCTGTCACATGTGCTCAGTGTGAACCTGCTTTCATCTGTGAAGAGCACAGGGCGCCAGTGGCGAATTTGCCAATCGTCGTGTTCTCTGGCAAATGCTAAGCGTCCTGCACGGTGTTGGGCTGTGAGCACAACGTCAGGTCCTCATGGAGTCGGTTTCTAACCGTTTGTGCAGACACATGCACATTTGTGGCCTGCTGGAGGTCATTTTGCAGGGCTCTGGCAGTGCTCCTCCTGTTCCTCCTTGCACAAAGGCGGAGGTAGCGGTCCAGCTGCTGGGTTGTTGCCCTCCTACGGCATTCTCCACGTCTCCTGGTGTACTGGCCTGTCTCCTGGTAGCGCCTCCAGTCTCTGGACACTACGCTGACAGACACAGCAAACCGTCTTTCCACAGCTCGCATTGATGTGCCATCATGGATGAGCTGCACTACCTGAGTCACTTGTGTGGGTTGTAGAGTCCGTCCCATGCTACCACAAGTGTGAAAGCACCACTAACATTCAAAAGTGACCAAAACATCAGTCAGAAAGCATAGGTACTGAGAAGTGGTCTGTGGTCCCCACCTGCAGTACCACTCCTTTATTGAGTGTGTCTTGCTAATTGCCAATAGTTTCCACCTGTTGTCTATTCCATTTGCACAACAGCATATGAAATTGATTGTCAATCAGTGTTGTTTCCTAAGTGGACAGTTTGATTTCACAGAAGTTTGATTTACTTGGAGTATTGTGTTGTTTAAGTGTTCCCTTTATTTTTTTGAGCAGTGTATATGAAAGCAGGCTTCACCATGAGGTGTGCTGTGCTGTGCTGCCATAATCAAACACATTTTATTTGTTATTTAGTTTATTTGTTTTTGTATATATAATTGCATCCTTCTTCTTTTAGACGCTTTAAGGCAAGCTCCTAAAGGCATGAAGGTTAAATAGTTCAAACATTTCAACTGGAACCCTTCAAAACAGAAAATTAAAGAGGAATCTCAGCAGTGAAACATATCCATCCCAGTGGCTAGTTCAGAAAGCCCACCATAGGATTCACACTGCGAAGAGAGCACCGGTGAGAGGGACATTTGCTCATAAAGGTTTCCTGAGATAGGGTATATGTAATAATCAGACTGAATTTATCATCTGAAACACATAGGCCCTAGGGAACAGCAAGTGAGGGTCCTGGCTTCCACAACATTACTAACATTACTACTACATCTCATTTCCTTTAATCTTTCATCAATTGGTGTCTGTCTACCTGTCCTGAGTGGAAATCATGTTATATGGAAGCAAATAAGATTTGTTTGGAAAATTTAATTTTAGCCTACCGAGCTCATTCAGGACCTGTTGAGAGATGCTGATAAAACAAGAGGCACAAAACGGATATCGGTGATAACACTGCATGGTAATGTCTCTGCATGAAACTGAGTCAGCCATTCGACATTTACAAATATAGCACTGCATTGCCTGTTAGATCGAACATCTTTTGGCTTTTTACACCATTGTACACTATGACAGATTTATACTGCAGTGATTAATGTAACTTAACATTTTAAATCACAGAAAATTTGTACTAATGGATATGGCGGATTGCAATGTGTCTGGTAGTAAAACAGTATAGCACACAGTCATCCGCTGCATAGTACAAAAAATATAATGTGCACAACAGCTTAGTGTGTTTTTGCATACATGTAGGTGTATTTATTGAAACGAGTTCCTCTTGTATGACATTTTTCATATGTGTACTCTGCTGCAAATAGGCACATCACTTGTTCAGCTGAGATGCTCTGATAGGAGTTAATGGATTCTTGAGACTTGCTGTGGGTGCTCTGGGCCACGTGCCAGCTGGAATATCATCCAACCGCCTATTATACTACTTTATGACAGAGGCTTAGTCCAATAGAACTGCTGCCAAAATGGAGAAAATTGGGAGTGTCCAGTTTAACTATGCGCTGTTGCCGATGAGGCTCTATTGAATTGAAGCAGTTCCAGTAGGCAGTATCTGTAGTTTATGCTTTGTATTTTATTCTCATACGTGAATGAGAAATGACGGGCTGAGACATTATTTACACTACAATTCAGACATTGTAGTTTTCTTCCCTTTTTGTTCACCCCTCTCTGAATCTGGGCACTTGTTAAAACTATAATAAATCAAAACCTGCCTAGATTAGTTGCCCACTTGTACTGTATCCCCTCTCTTCCCAGTTTTCCCTCAGTTGGAGTGCTCTCTATCCATTCCTCTATCAAAATGTTTCTTTCTGGAAAAGTTAAATGCATTCTCTCTTTATTCGCTCTCACTCCCTCACAAATTGACTTTAAACTGATAACCATCTGTACTTTCTCGCAGAGAATACCAACCCTTTAATCACCACTAAGACACTAAAAATATGATTAATACTCAGGAGCACCAGTGTGAGCTGTACTTGTACATCAAAAAACTGATTTGCTTTGAGATTATATTACCTCACAATCAACAATGCAGTATCATGAATAAGCAACATGATCTAAAGTATATACATTTCTATCTACTTCAGTATTAAATACTATGATCTACTGACATATTTCTTTGTTGTTTATATCTCTTTCCCACTCCTTCTTTCTGCCTTATTTCCTCTGTGTGGCAGAAAGCTAAGATTGTCTGGAAAATGAGCTCACAGCTAAGGGTTTGCAATGAGATACATCAGCCTCATTGCAAACCATGGGAAATAATGAGCTGTTCCTATTTTGTCTATGCTATGAAAGAATAACCTCCATTTTGAATAACCAATTGAAAACATATTTGTGCATTTCAGATGGAGCAAGAAGGTTAAAGAGAGTTGGGGGTCCATTATGGCAGTACAATCAGACAATCACTAATAATCTTTAAAATTCATAATCATTAAAAGTCTAGAGAAGTAAAAAAAATAACTGAAAGAACTCTGTTCATAAGGAAATACAACTGGCACAAGCTGTTTTACATCTATTTTTGTTTGGATTATATGTAACATGGACTAGCATTTTAGTAGATTTTAGTGCACTGAACTACTGACATCATACATTCAGTAATAGATTTAAATATGATGAATCAACAACAATGGATGCATCATATTTAGTAGTCTAGTCATCCATCAAGGAACAATGTCTACTGTTGTGTTTCTGGTGTATAAGTACTGGTGTATCAGATATTTTGACAAGATGTGGGATGTTTTGTGTAGTCCCCTCTACAATTAATGGCAATCCTAATAGAGATGACTATAAAAAGTTATAAGAAATTCATCTTTTGGTGAATTAGTTTAATCACAAACTTAACAATAAAAAAACGAGAAGGATGGAAAAACAATAACAACAAAAAACAAACAAAAAGATAAACCAAAATCCCTAAATTGCCCCAAAACTAGATATGTAACCCAGATATTAACGCATTGTATTTTTTTTGTAGCACCTAGGAAGTAGACAAAAATAATTGTTCAAAATAAGTATTATGCACCTATATGGAAACAAAGTTTTGTGCTGTTATATTTTTTTAACATGAAATGGAATAAAATTAAAACATAAGTTAGTAATCATGGACTGACCTTATGGAAAACAAGTTTAAAATGCATTAAAGAAGTACAAATATCACAACTTGACAATAATAAACACTAGTGATGCTTGAAAGTTTATAAATCCTTTAGAATTTTCTATATTTCTGCATAAATATGACCTAAAACATCATAAGATTTTCGCACAAGTCCTAAAAGTAAATCAAGACAACCCAGTTAAACAAATAAGACAAAAATATTATATTTGGTCATTTATTTATTGAGGAAAATGATCCAATATTACATATTAGTGATTGGCAAAAGTATGTGAACCTTTGCTTTCAGTATGTGAAAGCCTATTGTAGGTTCATTTTTCCCAGCCTGGTGCAGGTCTACAATTTTCTTCCTGGTGTCTTTCGACAGCTCTTTGGTCTTGGTCATGGTTGAGTTTGGAGTCTGACTGCTTGAGGCTGTGGACAGGGGTCTTTTATACAGATAACGAGATTCCATTATTACAGGTAACAAGTGGAGGACAACAGAGCTTCTTAAAGAAGTTGTTACAGGTCTGTGAGAGCCAGAAATCTTGCTTGTTTGTGCATACCAAATACACACCATGGTTTACAATTAAATTATTTAAAATCCTACAAAGTGATTTCCTGGATTTTTTTTTCCATTTCGTCTCTCACAGTTAAAGTGTACCTATGGTGAAAATTACAGACCTCTCTCATCTTTCTAAGTAGGAGAACTTGCACAATCAGTGGCTGACTAAATACTTTTTTGCCCCACGGTATGCATTGTTTTTAGAAACAATGGTCACATTGCATAGTTTTCACAAGTTTTCAATTGTTTTAATGAAAACATTACATAATGGCCAATTCTGGAAAACTACATAACAGTTGTTTGTTTGTTTGTTTGTTTTTTTACATGTATTGGTAAGACTTATATAACCAAATTTACAAATACCTAAAAATAGAAAATGTCTTGATGGTATTTAGTCATATTCCATCTCTGTACAGAATTTGCTAGTATAAAAGGAATGATATATGAATGCAAAGGGTTTAAAATTTTGCTCTGTGCCACATAACACTTTTAACAATTTCCCCAAATGTCAAAAAAGTATAAACATTTTTAATAATTTTATGCTGTCTTTCAAAATGTATTTGATATTTTATTGCAATTGTCCAAGCAAGTGTTTTGCTCTCATGTTCTCCTGGACGTGTCTCTGCTTCACAACCACTCAGCATTACATTCTTCACATTCCCTGTTTAGATTTTGACATTTTCATTAGGTGATCAGATGAGTGAGAGAGAGAGAGAGAGAGAGAGAGAGAGAGAGAGAGAGAGAGAGAGAGAGAAGTGGGTAGAATTTTATTAGATATATCAACATTCATTTGATTATATCTAACAATTTAAAAAACTTTAACAACACCAGTTTTGGAAAAACCAAGAGCAAAAAAGGCCAAGTGGAAAAAACTAAAACTACTCAAATGTGGAAAACATATTTTGAAATTCTTTATAAAGAAATCCCTAATGCCATTATGCTCCATAAAAGAAAAAAAAAACAGTAAATTATCCTATGATGCAAGAAGAACTGGTTCAACAATTCAAATAACCAGGAGATACTTTAAAGTAGTACTCCTGAACCACAGAGGGCAGTGCTTAAACTATTCAACCTTGTCCTGAGATCAGGCTGTTTTCTGACATCTGGAGCCAAAGACTTATTACCCCAGTTCATTACAGTGGAGACAAACTGGACCCTAACAATTTCTGAGGCATCTGTGTGAGCTGTAATCTGTGGAAAGTTTTCAACCGTATTTGAAATTACAGAATTCTCTCTTTCCTTAACGAACACAATGTCCTGAGCAAGAATCAAACTGGCTTCCTTCCAAATCACAGAACTACTGACCATATCTATACTCTACTCACTTTGATTCAATAACATGTACACTCAATGACAAAACAAAAAAAACACACCTAGATAGAAATGTCGGATGCAGTTATGTCTAAATCAACTATGTAAATGATTAGAAGTGAGGTTTTATTAGACACTGGGTCTTGCCACAAGAGAGTATAAAAGTTCTCCCCCTGCTGCCCTATAAAAAGGCTCCACGGGGCTACTATTGGGTAGTGTACCTCTTGATGAGAGATCACTGGCTGCTAGATATGCTTCTACAAAGCAATCAAAGACATTTTCCCCAGTTGACAGACTTTGAGAGGGGGTGCATCATTGGACTGAGAGAAGCAGGATGGTCATTTAGACAAATTTCCCGTAGGCCATTCTGACTAAGCTGTTAGGAGCAGTGGTTCTGCAAGAGCATAGATGCACAGCAAACAGGCTCCAGATGGCTGAAACAGACTGCTAGTACAGAGGATCATTTCCAGGAGCTAAGCAGAAGTCACTTAGAAGAAGATGGAAATTTGTTGTCACAGCACCCATTAGATGTCAGCCAGCCACTATTGCCTTTGTTTGCAGTGGTGTCGTAAACGAGAAATCTGGATTAGGACTGTATCGTCTATAGTGACAAATATAGGTTCTGTTTGGGATCCGATGATGGTTGGGCTTGAGTATGGAGGCCACATGGTGACTGCTTCTGTCTTTGCTGTGGAGCGATACACTGTTCCAACTGCTGGTATGATGATCTGGGGAGCCATCGAACATAACAGTTGGTCACCCTGTAATAGTGATAGGAGATACACTAACAACTCAGTGATATATGCAGGACATCCTGCATCCACATGTGTTGCCTCTCATGGCAGGCCGTCCAATTTGCATCTTTCAGCAGGATAATGCTCCCCCACAAACAGTAAGGACTTCTCAAGAATGAATCTGCCAGACTGCAAAAATTCCTTTACCGGCCCAGTCACCAGATTTATCGTCAATCAAGCAGCCAACTTTGGCAACCTACAAGTGTGCAGGATCTACAGGCCCAGCTGCAACAGCTTTGTTCACATGTGCCGCAAGATACCATATGGAACCTGTATGCCTCCATGTCCAACTTTTTCTCATCCGGTATCCAGGCTAGAGGTGCCCCAACAGGGTACTAGAGCCTCCGATCAACTGTGCAGGTTTCTCCACTAAGCATATCCCTTCACTCTAATATTGTAATCAATTGCATATATCATCATTACATTCACATATAAAGTTTAATTCAATTCCAACAACTCCTTCTTATTTTTTTCAATGAGTAAATGCAGTATTGTGCAAATGTCTTACACATTCTACATTTTTCAATTCTGTCTTTAAATTCTGTCTATTCTTTATTTAAGTTTTAGTGGTCACTGCACTTAATAGTTCGACAATTACAGACTATAGTGCATCTGTTTCTCTACATTGCTCTATTCTCTAATGGTCAGGACCCCCACATGATCATTACAGTTCAGGTACTATTTTTGGCTTTGGATAATTTTCAGCACTGCAGTGACACTCACGTGGTGGGGGTGTGTTAGTGTGTGTTGCACTAATATGAGTAGATCAGACACCGCAGAGCTGCTGGAGTTTTAACCCATCTCGGTGTCACTGCTGTACTGAAAGTAGTCCACCAGTCAAAAATGTCCAGCCACCAGGGTCCTATAGGCAGCATTCTGTAAGCACTAATGAAGGACAAGAGGATGACTAACAAACAGCAACAGATTAGCTACTGCCTCTGACTTTACATCTACAAAATGGAGCAAAAAAATGAATGTCTCATTGTCTAAGCACTGCTGTGTCTGATTCAATCGTACCAGCTCAACACATGCTAACACATCACCACAACATTAGTGTAACTGCAGTGCTGAGAATAATCTACCACCCAAATAGTACCTGATCTATGATTCTCTGTGGGGGTCCAGACCATGGGAGAACAAAGTAAAGGGAATAAAAGCACATAAAGAAGCAGATGGACTAGTCTGTAATTCTGGACTAGTCTGGAAGTCTGTAATTGCAAAACTACAAAGTGCAGTGACCATTAAAACGTACATGAAAATAAAATGTAAAATGAAAAACATGCATTTTTACAGACAAATTTTTTCATAGATGATGCTCACTAAGAGAAAAGTATTTCAGATATATTAGTTAACACATTAAGTACAATAGTTTCTCTTTTTTTTTTTTTTTTTGGTTAATTCAATTCCCTATTTTTTGCTCACATCTATAATACTGTCCATTCTTAATAGTAAACCTCCTCCACATAACAGCAGCTAGTTAGTCTCAGTGTTTGAGTGCATCAGTAATTCATTTGTAAGATATTTAACCTGTTATGGTAGAATTTCAGTCTGCATTTCCTCCCCTGAGTCTATTTAGTACAGGTACTCTGTGTTCCTCCCACACACCAAAGATGAAGAAGTTAATTGGTGTCTGTAAAGTGCCCTTTGTGTGTGTGTGTGTGTGTGTGTGTGTGTGTGTGTGTGTGTGTGTGTGTGTGTGTGTGTGTGTGTGTGTGAAAATGTGTGTGCCTCAGAGTGTGAGAGAGTGACTGAGTGAGTTTGAGTGAATGAGTGCCCTATGATGTTCTGTCTAGGCTTAGGGATTAATTTGCCATGGGATCTTTAAGGCAGTGACTGGCCAACAGGGTGACATTCAAAATTCATAAGTGTGCAGACTTGAACCAGTGAGGTAAAATTATGTGTTGGAACAAGAGCCATGCCCACAGAAAGCAGAGATGGAAAAAATAATTGATACATTAATTGACTACCAAAATAATAATTAGTTGCAGCCCTTATAATGTATATATTTTTATGTACTGTATGTGTGTGTAAATATATTGTATTATTTATACCTAAACATTTACACTTTATCACCAATTTGGAATCGATAAGTATTGATATCACATCATCAATAGTAGATCACTACAAGGGCACTACAAAAGAAGGCACTACATGGCCTGACACGTGGCACTCGGACAAGTCAGAAGGCCATTGAAAAAAGGGTTTAGCATGGGTGAGACCAACAAAGAACATACAGGTTTAAATGGGAAGAAAAACACTGCATTCCAGCATAACATACCCAGCCAAGTCAGGGCTCTGGTTGGGCTACTCAAGGAAATTCACAGAGTTGTCCCTAAGCCACTCCTGTGTGGTCTTGGCTGTGTGTTTAGGGTCATTTTGTTGTTGGAAGATGAATCTTCGACCCAGTTTGAGGTCCCGAGCACTCTGGATCAGGTTTTCATTCAGAACATCTCTGTGCTTTGCTCCATTCAGCTTTCCCTCACCCCTGACCAGTCTCCCTGCTCCAGCTGCTGAAAAACATCTAAACAACATGATGCTGCCACCACCATGCTTCACCGTAGGGATGGTACTGGGCAGGTGATGAGCAGTGTTTGGTGTCCTCCAGACATGATGCTTAGAACTGAGGTAAAAAAGTTAAATCTTGGGTTCCTCAGACCAGAGAATGTTGGTTCTCACAGTCTGAGAGTCCTGTAGGTGTTTTTTTTTTTTGCAAACTCCAGATGGGCATTTACTAAGGAAAGGCTTCTGTCTGGCCACTGTGCCATAAGGCCGCATTGATGGTTGACCTTCTGGTTGCTGCAGTGATGGTTGACCTTCTGGAAGTTTCTCCCATCTCCACACACAATTTTTGGAGCTTAAACAGAGTGAACATTGGGTTCATGGTCACCTCTTTTACCAATGCCCTTCTCTCCCAATTACTTAGTTTGCTGGAGCAGCCAGCTCTAGGAAGAGTCCTGGTTATTCCAAATGTCTTCCTTTTAAGAATTATGGAGGCCACTGTGCTCTTGAGAACTTTCAGTGAGGCAGGAATTGTTTTAGCTTTCTCAAGATCTGTGACTCCACTCAATCCTGTCTCTAAGCTCAACAGGCAGTTCTATCCAGTTATTTATTTATTTATTTATTTATTTATATATTTATATTTATTATACACTTTCTCTTTATGGGGTATTGAATGCACAATGATGGAGAATTTTTTATTTTTTTTTAAGTTTAGCACAAGGCCAAAACATAAAATGTGAAGAATGAAGTGAAAGGGTCTGAAAACTTTTCGAATGCATTTTATGTTCATGCTTTGTGGATTTTGAAAACAATTTTGCTTTTTGTAAGATGATGTGAATGTGTGATTAATTGGTGTTTAATATTGATAAAATAAATAATTTAATTTTTACTTTAGTCATGTGATTATCAAAAATATTTTAATGCATTGAAGAAAATGATGTTATTTAGTGACATTTATCAAGTGAAAATTGCAACATTTAAATAATTATTCTTAGTAATATAACTTGACAAACTGATAATATCAAGAAGAAAATATGTAATAAAATCTATTTATTTACCTTATAAAACATGACAAGTTACTAATTATTTGATGACGGTCTATGAAAAAATACTTAATTTAATTACTTAATTATGTTACTATTTTATATTAAGTTAAATCTAATTAAGTAACATTTGCTTAATATTCTGTGTTTCCTCTAGGACTTTTTTCAAAAGTGTTGGAACCTGATGATGAAGCCAAAAAAAAAATATATGATTTTAAGATGATTTTTAAACACACAACATTACCATAAAACTGAAGTAAAAAAACAAAACAAAAAAAGAAAATGGGTTACTAGATAGATACAAGCTATTTATCTGCCATTATCAAATACATTTACAGCAATTAGCAGACGCCCTTATCCAGAGCAACTTACAATTGATACAGTCTTACAATCCAAGCAATTGTGGGTTAAGGGCCTTGCTCAAGGCCTTGCACAGGTGGGATTTGAACCCTGGACCTTGTGGTCCATAGTCCAGTACCTTACCCACTAGGCTACCACAGTCCCAAATATTTACAGTGGGGCAAAAAAGTATTTAGTCAGCCACTGATTGTGCAAGTTCTCCTACTTAGAAAGATAAGAGAGGTCTGTAATTTTCATCATAGGTACACTTCAACTAGAAGAGACAAAATAAAGTCCAGGAAATCACATTGTAGGATTTTTAAAGAATTTAATTGTAAATCATGGTGGAAAATAAGTATTTGGTCACCCACAAACAAGCAAGATTTCTGGCTCTCGCAGACCCATAACTTCTTCTTTAAGTTACTGCAGTTTAATGCAGAGCGGGCCCGTATACGGGCCCGCTAGGGGCGCTCCTGCAAATTTGCAAGTAAATAGTCTTAATTATTTAAAACACAAATTCTTAAAACACAATCTCAAAAGATTTAATACTATCATGACTACCTGCATACCGATTTTCAACCGTCTACATGCAGCCATTCGCCCGAAATCACGTACCAAAACACAACTGTCCGCCATCTTGTTTGCGCAAAAAACATACAACTATTTTTGCCTTATAAAACATACTTAGGATGTAAAATAACTTTTTATTTTATCATAGAAAATTCACTTACCGTCTAAACAAGTCCATGATACCGTTACATTGCCGATAAATCGTCAGTAAAGTCCTTTTTTTCCATGGTTATGTGGGTGCGTAAAATCCATTCGCTCAAACGCACGCTCTTCTTTGGACGTTTTCCATTACACAAAACACATTTTCCCTTGAACGGGCTGCTTTATGTTCCCTCTATCCCTTTTCTACGTCTTTACCCGGTTGGTTCGTTCTTCAAGAGCCTGTAGCGGTATTGGCGCAGCTGTTTACCGCACGACCCACCTTCCTCACCAGCTGGCCTATGCCTAGACATATATGCAAAATCTCTGGGTCTGTGTGCGAGCTGAGTGACAGAGCTGTGCTCCAATGGAGAGCTAAGAGCCTACGGCTCAGAAAGAGACCAGCCCCAGCTCGCTCTCACACACACAGCGCGAGGGGGAGGGGTGCTAATCCTCTCACTCCATGCGTCCTGCACAATGGAGAGGCCTTTCCTGCTGGATTTCTTTTAGTTACAAACCAAATAACACTGAATTGTGACTAATATTTGTTTGTTCTATTACAGAAGACATAAAAAAACTTGCAACCACTTGATTTATAGTGACAGGCTTCTTTTTATTTGTCTTTTTAGAGGCTGTGGCAAATTTTGAGACGAATGATGACCCTTGATAAAAAAAACCTGTGTAACTCTTGAACACTTTGTTGTATCTGTTCCAAATTTTTTATTTAGCTTCACAAGCCCTGCTGAAACAGAAAATGTGCAGCATGGGAAATGTTCAATCACCAGCATCCACACACAAATTATAATCTCAAAAAATTATAGGCGTTTTTTGATTTTCGCCATTTTTTTTGCATTTAATCTTCCCAAATGTAACCTAAATCTCATCCCGTGAAATCAGTGGTCAAAACGATCATGAGACCGGTGAGCAAAAATCCCAGAAATACACAGTGGGACCTGTTGAATGGCCTGCAAAGTTAGCCTGCAAAGCTGGGACCAAAGTAACAAAGGCTACCATTGGTAATACACTACGCCGAGAGGGACTCAGATCCTGCAGTGCCAGGATTTTTTTTTTTTGCTTCATTGTCAGGTTTCAACGCTGTTGAAAAAATCCCAGAGGAAACACTGAATATTACCAAATGTTACATCATTATGTTTAACTCAATATAAAATAATAAAATATTTAATAATTAAGTAATTAAATTAAGTATTTTTTCATAGACGGTCATCAAAATAATAAGTATTTTGTGCAAGTTTGTGAATCCTTTAGAATTTTCTACAACTCCAAATCAATCAGAAAAAAAGTTGGGAAAGTAAAAAAAAAACAACAACAACAAAAAAAAAATTAGTGTGTATTTACTTTGACTTTTATTTCATTGTGGACATTATTTCATGTTTTGGTCAACTTCATTTTATTTGTTAATATACATACATTCCTGCATTTCAGGCCTGCAAAACATTCCAAAAAAGTTGGAACGTTAAAGCATTTACCAGTTCAAAATTATCCACACATTCTCTATTGCAGACAGGTCAGGACTGCAAGCAGACCTGCACCATCGTTTCCACTCCAGAGAATACTAACCACCACAGAAAGTCGAATTGTATTGAAAAACATCTGTTGAAACTTTTACCACATTTACATATATCCAGGTTTATGGTTGCCATGTTTCCACCCTACACTGTGATTTATTTGTAAATAATGTTGGTTAATTAACCAACTTAAACAAACCAAATTGCAAATACATTTGCACAAACAGGAGTTGATTCTCAATGAAATCATAATCATAATTTTTCAGATCGTGTGTTTTTGAAGCAGTGTCCTCTCTGTTATCCAAGGTTTTCGTACTCCAAACAAATCAATAATTAGCCCAGAAGGTAAAGGTAATACAGTTTTAGGCAAGACATAGGCAGGGTGGCTGTTGGGATTTTAATTAGCCTAACCATCTTCAATTATGTATGCCATGTAAACCAATGTAAATTTGGAAATCATTCATGTAAATTCAGGCTACACTTCTGTCACAGATTAATTTTGTATTATTGTGTGTTGCCCCTTTTGATTGACTGAGTTACAAAAACAAAGACATGTTCAATGTGACAAGACAAAGCAGTCAAGTGATACAGTGGCCTAGTGTCATGGGGTTATTTATTTAACCCCACTCTCTACTGCTGCAATGTCACTCCTCATCACTCTCTAACCTGGTACCAGTGAATGGCAACAACTGCAGACGAATATGACCTCCTACTGACTCCTGTCAGCGAACCGGATGTCTACATTTATGGGAGTCAAATAGACACATTAACATTAATTTCCTGCTAAATTAGCTCTCTGAATAATGCATGAGACCATGTGAGATATGTAGATCCCAAACCTTCCGGCTTTGTCACCCTACTTGTTGTCACTCAGGTGGCTCAGAGCCAGTTTCTACCATGAATAATGTTACTGTGCATGTGTGAAAGGCTGGAATGAGTTCGGTGCAAGCTTCTATTATACAGTCGTATGAAAAAGTTTGGGCACCCCTGATAATTTTCATGATTTTAGTTTATAAATCATTGGTTGTTCAGATCAGCAACTTGAGTTAAATATATCATATAGCAGATGAACACAGTGATATTTGAGAAGTGACATAAAGTTTATAGGATTTACAGAAAGTGTTGCAGTAATTATTTCAAACAAAATTAGGCAGGTGCATAAATTTGGGCACCCCAACAGAAAAATTACATCAATATTTAGTAGATCCTCCTTTTGTAGAAATAACAGCCGCTAAAAACGCTTCCTACAGCTTCCAGTCTGAATTCTGGTTGAAGGTGCTTTGGACCATTCTTCTTTAGAAACATCTCCAGTTCAGTCAGGTTTGATGGTTTCCGAGCATGGACAGCCCACATTTTCAGTAATATTCATGTCTGGGAACTGAGATGGGCATTCCAGAACGTTGTACTGGTTCCTCTGCATGAATGCCTTAGTAGATTTTGAGCAGGGTTTGGGGTCGTTGGCCTCGGTGCAACTTTGTCACTGATTCTTGAACATTGTTCTCAAGAATCTGGAGATATTAACTGGAATCCATGCGACCCTCACCTTTAACAAGATTCCTAGTACCTGCACTGGCCACAACAGTCCCACAGCATGATGGAACCGCCACCAAATTTTACTGTGGGTAGCAAGTGTTTGTCTTGGGATGCTGTGTTCTTTTTCCGCTCCTTGTTATGTCCAAATAACTCAATTTTAGTTTCATCAGTACACAGCACTTTATTCCAAAATGAAGCTGGATTGTCCAAATGTGCTGTAGCACACCTCAAGTGACTCTGTTTGTTTGCGTGTCTGCAGAAAAGGCTTCTTCTGCATTACTCTCCCATACAGCCTCTCCTTGTGCAAAGTGCGCTGTATAGTTGAACGATGAACAGTGACACCATCTGCAGCAAGCAAGATGAGGTTGTAGGTCTTTGGAGGTGGTCTGTGGTTTGACTATGACTGTTTCACCATCCTTCGCCTCTGCCTATCTGAGATTTTTTCTTGGTCTGCCACTTCGGGAGTTCCTTAACTAGAAACTGTGCCTGTGGTCTTCCATTGCCTCACTATGTTCCTCACAGTGGAAACTGACAGCTGAAATCTCTGAGAGAGCTTTTCCCTTTTCCCTGAACCATGATGTTGAACAACCTTTGTTTTCAGGCCATTTGAGAGTTGTTTTGAGGCTCCCATGTTGCCACTCTTCAGAGAAGATGCAAAGAGGAGAAAAACTTTCCAATTGGCCACCTTAACACTTTCTCATAGTTGGATTCATTTGTGTATGCAGGTCAAGGGTCAATGAGCTTACAAAACAAATTTTGTGTTCCAATAATTAGTGCTAAAGGTATTTAAATGACAAGGGTGCCCAAATTTATGCACCTGCCTAATGTTGTTTGAATAATTACTGCACACTTTCTGTAAAACCTATAAACTTAATTTCACTTCTCAAATATCACGGTGTTCATCTGCTATATGATATATTTACCTGAAATTGCTGAGCTGGACAACCAATGATTTATAAAGAAAAATCATGAAAATTATCAGGGGTGCCCAAACTTTTTCATACGACTGTATTAATGACTCACATGGAGCATGGTGAGGTGTGATTTAATCTGTACAAATGTGTGGCATGAATATCATGGTATGGTAATGGGCTATACTGAAACTGCAACGCATCTCTGCTATTTCTCAATGTTCCCTCTCTCTCATGCTGTCATACCTGGGTCTGATAGCTGGCAGCTATTGGGTGGGATGGCCATATTGAGCATGTCATTGATGGCTGTGTCTGCATAGTGGCCTCTCTGCACATCATGCTCACTGTCAGTCTGGTCGCTCTCCTCATGCCCACTGTCCTTTAGGCTGTTGCCTTCCATGTCCTTAAACGTTGATGTACTACAAGGAAGGGGAAAGGAGAGACATTTAATTTTCTGTTTACCACGTTCTGTTTGACCTTTTTAATAGTCATATTTTTTTAAACTATTTAAAATGCAACTGACCTCTTTTTAAAAGACCTGTAATAATGAAATTGTGAAAATGTACTATAGGCTAATGTTTTCTAGCTCACTAGTATCTGGAGACAAGAAAGGAAAAAAAAGCTAGCCATCAAACAGCTGTATTGCCTGATGTAAACATCCCATTGGAACACCCTCCAGTTCAGACACAAAGTACAGTAATTCGTAATTTTCAGATGAAATTTAAACCACACACACACACACACATACACACACACACACACACACACACACACACACACAGAATTCTAACAAAGTAATTTGAACTGCAGTCCCACTGCACAAAACAAACTATTTAAAAATGCAATTATAAATGTACAGTATATTATAAGCTGCATAAGATATAAGATATAATGCATAAGATATAATACGAATTATCACTACTGAAGACAGATTTTCTGCAATTAAGTAAACTTTTAAAATGTTATGATTTTATTTATATACACTTATCAAATACACTGATGTTATCTTTTTGTGTTAGTCTCAAAACTGGCTAAAATACTAACTACTGAGACAGTCACTATCAAAACATTTAATAAACTGTCATAGTGACATGAAATGTCCAATAATCTGTTAAATACAATAAACATAATTAAGCCATAAGGTCACTCAAAGCAAAATAATTGAAGTTCACCTGAAGTTCAAATGAACCGATTTCTCACCTGTTACAAGCTGTATGACCAAAATATCCTTAATTTCAGTGACAATTAGAAAGCAACAATTTACCTTCTAAAAAATGGATATTGATAATTATGTCTTCAATAATTTGTTGCTACATGTAATTGATTGTAAAATATATATATTTGCAATATTTCTAGCACAAGGTCTGTGTTAAGATTAAGCAAAAGATTGAGAGAACATGAATTACTCTGGCATACCAAATAGTGTGGTCACAACCAAAGCAGTGTGGTAACTACTAGAAACAATGCAGTCACAACCAAAATACTGGGTGCTTTTTCGAAAACGTATAGTTATTATATTAAAAAGTATATTATATTATTAAATACAGTTTTATAAAATATTTTTTATAAAAAGTAAAAAGTATATTATATTATTAAATACAGTTTTATGATAATAATTGGTTAAATATATGTTCACTTTCTTCAGCCATTAACTGACATTTAATTGATCAACTTTATTTTACAAATAACATTTGTTTAAGAAAAGTGTATTACTTTAACAGTGGAAATCTAGAAAATAAAAAATGGGGTGGGGCAGAGACAAAATTTTAATAGGTTATCACAAAAATTGCAGTATAGATATTATTAGGTGTAAGTAGATAACTATTGGCCAAGAGATACCTTGTAAGATTTCATTAATTGTAAGTTGCTCTGAAGAGGAACATCTTAGAGCTGCTACAAATGTTGTTGAGGTAAACAAAAACAGTCTAAAAGTACAATATGAAAACTCATGTGATTCAGTAATGCTTGAAGGTTTGTGAACCCTTTAGCATTTTCTGTATTTCTGCATATATATGTCCCAAAACATCATCAGATTTTCACACAAGTCCTAAAAGTAGATACAGAGAGCCCAGTTAAACAAATGAGACAAAAATATTATACTTGGTCATTTATTTATTGAGAAAAATGATCCAATATTACATATTAGTGAGTGGCAAAAGTATGTGAACCTCTGCTTTCAGTATCAGCACCTCTGCTTTCCTCCATTTCTACACAGTCTGTCTGACTGTGGATTGATGGAGTCCTGATCAGCATCAACAACTCTTGTTTCTCAGAAATCTTTTTTGTTTGCACCATGATACACTTCGAAAACATGTGTTGTGAAGAGCAGACTTTGATAGATCTCTGTTCTTTAAATTAAACAAGGTGCCCACTCGCACCTGATTGTCATCCTATTGATTGAAAAGACCTGACTCTAATTTCACCTTCAAATTAACTGTTAATCCTAGAGTTTCACATACTTTTACCACTCACTAATATGTAATATTGGATACATTTTCCTCAAGAAATAAATGACCAAGTATAATATATTTTGGCTCATTTGTTTAACTGGGTTCTCTTTTTCTACTGTTAGAACTTGTGTGAAAATCTGATGATGCTTAACATAGAAAAATAGAACATTCTAAAAGCAACAAACTTTCAAGCACCACTATATACAGGCAAATTTCAAAATTTGTGACTTTGCATCAGTTCAGTAGAATGGCCCACGTATTTCTGCTGGGATTGTTAAAAGGAGAACAGAGAGTAAAAAAAAAAGGATGAGACAGTCTGTTTTTTCCCGCTAGTTGGCCACAAAGCCACTGCAGTGGTACTGCTAGAGGTTGATACCTGATTATTATTTATTTCTGCAAACAATTCTTTTTTCTCAAGAGACAAAATTGTCTTAACGGGCTTTAAATAGTAATAATAATGGGCTCTTTTTGTGCTAGTTAGAAATATCGCAGTAACAGCATGACTAGGATCATTGTGCAGTGTTAGTAGGCAATAAGCTCTTGAAACTTTCATGAAGGAGGTCTGAAGACCAAGCCTCTCTAACAGTCACTTGTGGACTTTGAAATGCCACTGCATTTACAAAAGAATAAGTCCATTGTTTTTTTTTTCTTTTTTTTTTTTTTTTACAATGAGGGAAATCCTATCTTCTTATCCCAGGGGCCTTACAATACCCTCTCTGTCTGTGTGCACTGAAGCAGCACCCAACTGAATGTATACCCACGTGCGATTCCTCAGTGCACTGCAACAGACTTAGCTCTAGTAGCGTGTGAGCAAAGGGGATATATATGATTACTTATGATGGTATGAAATAGAAAATGCCTGAGGTGATTTAGGATGCATAATTTTTAATATACCAATAGACATACATGCATTGCTTGTAACTGTTCATATCAGTATACTATGCAATGTATCTGAATATAAGTCACCTAGGTCTTGGGTCCTTTTTAATCTGAAAGGTTATTTTTTTAACTGATCTTTTGTATATTATGTGGAATAAACAAAAACAACAATAGTGGAACTGTATATTATAACTTGTAAAACTAATAAACAAACCTGTACCTTTTGATAAGATGTGCTCTGCTGTTTACGTAACTGGAGTCAATGGAATAATTCTCAGTCTAGAGAGAGAGAGAGGGGGATAGAGGGGGATAGAGGGGGATAGAGGGGGATAGAGGGGGATAGGGGGGGATGGGGGGGAAAATATATGCGCTTAATTATACACAATCACATAACACTTAACTTTCTTTAATATCAATTCTTTTTTTACACAAAAAAAATTGTCAGCCTGCATTCTCCCATTCTTGAGCACATATATTCTGCTTTTCTGAAGTAAGCCTGCTCCCACACCTTACTTTCTTTCTCTCCCCTTCCCTCTCCTCACTTCTATGTATTCAGTTTGACTATACCTCTCGAAATGGGGTCATCTGGGTGGATAGTGTATCTCAGAGAGTAAGCAAGGGAGGGAGAGAGTTAAGGAGTGAACAAGGCTGAAGAAGAAAGATTCCTTTCTGTCCCTGTTTTTAAAAATACACTTGAAGAAATTAATATTAAATAAATTGAAAGAAGAATAAAGTGCCAGTTTTTTTTTTACTGCAGATAAAAATGCAACACTGATCTACATATATTGAATGTGTGACTCATTTATTCAGAGAGTCCATTTATTGTCCATGTAATTGTAGAATCTGCACAAGCTGGGCAGAAAAGGGATCATATAAAAACAGAATTAAATAAGAGAATAAGGGATAAGGGAAGTGATAAAAGGAACAATCAGTGGCTCCTCCTTTGAAATATATGCATCAACTCGGAACAAAACACTAACCAAAACAACAGGGCAAGACAACCCTAACCATTATTCATCAGGTCTGCAATTATGGTTCTCATCCAGACAAATTTAATCAATCATATCCACAAAGTAGAGCAATTTGTATAGAGTTAAACTGAATTGTGTTCATGACTGTGAACACAAGTCAATTAAAAATTTTATAGGCACATCCCTTTATCGTTTTCCCAAATATGACATAATGATCTTGTTCATCTTCTGAAGCATCTTTTTTTTTTGCATGACTCATGTCTCAAACTGCAGAGTACAAATCATGTTTTCTTAAATCAAGTCTCATCTGTCCAAATCTTTTATGACCTCTAAATTAAATTTGTAAGCTCAGGAAGTAGCCACTTTGGGTTTTTTTTCCTATATTTTTTCTTGACACACTGTTAATTGAAAAAAAAACCCCACAAACAAATAAAATTAAACAACGTTATATATAAACATTATATTGCTACTTACAAGGCATAAACTCTAAACTAACGTTTCAAGGGGCAAGTATATACCTTTGTTCCTGTCTTGCTTTGTCTACATTAACATCAAAATAATTGTCATAAGCAATTATTTCAGTCCTGCTGCAGGATATGTCAGTACTTAAATATTTACAGAGCATTTATTTTAAGGTTTGCATGTGCCACCTGTGTTCTTATTTGGTCCCTGTGAGAACTCATTATTGAACCTCTCCATCCCTATAGTTATCTAGTGAGAGACTAATGAATGGCTATAAATTGGGTAAACACAGGGAAAACTTCATAAAGAAATAGCAAGCCTACACACATCTGTGTCTCACGTTCTTCCAACAGACTGGCCCTTTACTTGATTCAGATGAATTAATATTGTCTCTGCAGGAAAGCAACAAATGTCACACAATCACCTCTGCACCAAACCAAACCACACCACATGATACATATGTTCTACCATCTCTGACTAAAAAACATAATAATAATAATAAATTGGGCATTGCTTACTATGCTTACACTGACAAATCTGTTGCCTCCAACATAACTACCATCAAACTGGATTACATGGTACTATATTTCATGTAGGTCAACTTTTAAGCAACATCATGAGTGTTACGGTTCGCCATATTAAAACGATTGTAGCGTGATCGCTGTATCTCCCTCTCTTTACCTTCTTCCCCCAAGTCGTAAACTTTACAACATCTTGGAATTCAAGAAGACCCTACATCTGGACAAGATCTTAACCCCCCCCACCTTTGACTCCAACGGAATTGGACGTCTGTTCAAACAAGACATACAACCTTTGACATCTCCAATCATAAACTAAGCCCATGTGCTAATTTTGAATGGGGGTTTCAACATTTCAAGGCCACCAAGCTTTCTTAATTGTCTTCTGACTTTTGCAAAAATTAACGACTTTCTTTCCCCATAGTTGAACTCTGTCATCACAGCCTCTCTTGCAAACCTTATCACTCAAGCCTGGCGCCAGAAAGGCACCCCTGGAGATTTACGACATCAAGTAACGGTCAAGAGACTATGGCCTTCCCTTTTAAAAAACCCAAGAACTCTGCTTTTGTTCTAAAGAGACAAACTTTAATTGTATTCAACTCTTTCTGGGAACAGTTTATCTTCATCGAAACCTTTTAATTACATAACAAATAATATTTGGATCCTGAGAAGTCCAAACATGCTATATACATTTAAATGATTCATACAAAGAGTGGATCAAGGATATTCTTTTATATCCACACACCATTACAGATTATACATATGTATGTTGCTGAATTTATGTATCTTCATATCTACTTGATTGATGTTTTAGTATAATTATCTTTTTGTTTTGATATTTAGTTATCTGGTTTAGTACGATATATAGAAATAACAGCTTTTCCTATGTGTTTTGATCGATCGGGTTTTTAATAATTTGTGCAACTAACATGAAGTTATTTACAATGTACCGTTTCCTACAGCTTGTATTAATCATAGTATTATTTAGTTAAAAGTATAGTAAATGCCTGCGCTGTAGTTAGAATGCTTTAACGATGTTCTACGTTATCAATTCAAGGTGCTTTTGATCATCTGAACCTTACAACAAAGTCTGCATCTAAACTTGTAACTTTGAATATTTTTGGTTATTGTGTGATACTTTTCAATCTCTTTTAGATACGTAGGAATATTATTTAATCCAAGTTAGACGTCTGTGGCTTATGGTGAAATAAGACAACCGCGATAGGAGAGCTTTACTGAGGAGTCAGCTTCTCATTGGCTAAGTAAGGGCAACTCCTTATGTCCCGCCTCCAGCCGCCCCCTGAGCGGGAGCATTCAAAAGCAACCGGGACGACCGGGAAGTTAAGTTAGCTTCAAATTCGTGTGTGTGTGTTTTATGTTTTTCCTTTTTGTAACGTTTTTGATTATTCATTTCACTCAAGTTTTCGCGTTTACTTTAAAGTTTCCTGTGTACAGCAGTCTTAAGTAGTTCGGTATCGCTGAAACTAGAAGATAGTTGAAAGACCAACCAGACTCTCTACGCTCGACCATTTTTGTGCCATCCAAGTTTTTTTCAAGTTTTTGTTGAAGCTCGTGGTATTAGAAACGCGCCAACTCCACCTTTATCTGTGGCCAAGATAAATCCTGAGTTGTAACGCATGCGAGACGCCGAGTACGCGTGAAGCCCCTCAGCCTAAATCGGAAGGACGACGCATTTTAAAGTCACCCGACTCAACGTGGCAAAACCGTTCGGCAGGACCCCAAAGAGCTAAGCCGCTGAAGAAGCCGGGTCAGAGTTACGGTGTGGGCCAGACGGACGCTAAAGCTCCCCAATATCGTGCCTTTGGACGGCTGGGCCAGGGTGGAATGCCCCGAACCACTCGAGTGACCTTCCAGGGCGAGTACCATTTATGGCTTAATCTGGGTTCCCTGATGCTCGGGTCTCAATTTGTTAAATCTTTAAACCACGCTTCAACATAGACTTATTCACGCCTAAGTAATTTAACATACTATCCCCACTCAACGTAATTAAGGTTACCAGTAGCATTGCAACGTTAGTAATTATTACGCGACCGATAAGTTACATAGTCATCTTGGTTTCTGATTTTTCTACTGTAAGATGTACACTTGCCATTATTACCTGTTCTCCATACTGTGATACATACATGTTCATCGTCATTTTATGATTTTAACTCTGTGATACACTCGTTATTACCTTAGATAATCTGTTGGTATTTGCCTTGTGTTGTAGTTAATAAACTTTGTTTATAAAACCTTTTTTGAAGTTGCCGCCTGGTTTTGAGAGCTCATTCATTCATTCATTCATTCAAAGGTCGAGAAAACTACTCGGAATTCACTATTCAGAACTAGACTGATCAAGGTTGTTGTTTCTTTTCCTGGTTTCCAGATCGGCCAGTGAATTATTTATATTTATCATTAATCGATTTGGTGGTGCCTCGTATTTCTTAATTAATTAATATATGTTTTAATTAACAAAGTTTAATTAAAAATTAATCCAATTAAAGTGTAGTCTTAGTTCGCTACATGATGATCAAACAAAAAATATAAATGGGTTGGGACCCAAATGCAGTTAGCTCCAGTTGGTATTTCTAAATGAAATAGAACTAAATAAATGAACCAAAAATTAACCAAAGATAATAATAGTAAATAAAACTAAATAAACTAAACTGCACTGCCTCCATTGGGTTGCCGCCGGGTCTGTGCATGCGCAGCACGCAGTGGCCCGAACGGAGCTTCTGCGACCTCGTGCAGCTCTACCGCAGATAATACGCGGCTGTGTGGCCGTGGCACGGTCGCAGGGAAGGGAAGGGAACGTGGTTAATAACTCAACGTCCCCTTCAAGTGAGATCGGGGAATTAATATCCCCGATCGCGGCGAGGGGGAGTGACGGCGTGAGGAAAGACGGCTGGGATAAAAGCTGGGAGCTGCAGGTGCAGCTCGGCGAAAGTAAAAAAATAATAAATAACGAAAAAGCTGACCCTACCCTATCTAGGGCCCTAACAATACCGAGCAGCCTCCTAGCAGCCTCCCGTCTGAAGGACTTTATTCTCCCAGATCATACCTTTATCCCTATAAAAATAAATAAGACATAAAAGAAATGAAAAAAACGTCTAAAGCCGGAATGCAGGCAGCAGCAAACACGTCAGTGCGTTCAAAAACACCGGGTGCATGAAAAGTCACGTGAGCGCCAGTCACGTGACCGAGGACGAGGCAGTGGCAGCCACCGAGTCCCTAAGGTGTGTTTATATAGGTTGGACTGCAGGTGGCAGTCCCTAACAGTAGATCCCTAACAATGAGGACCACTTTAACAGTAAGCTTGCAGCAAATGGCTGCTTAATCAGGTTCTACTGTGTGTTGTTATGGTCCAAGTGGCCACTGTCTCTATCTTTTACGTGGCACAAATCCAGTAGACAAAGAGCACTGAATCTCCCCCTCTAACTGTCAGGAGTAGCAAGAAATTGGAAGGGTGAGCGATAGAGAGAGGATAGAGTAAGCAGATAGTTAAGCTCTTTTCTCTCTCTCTCTCTCTGTCTTTTTCTGCTTCTCCTCAAACCTCACTTGACCTCAGCCAGCAGAAAGGAAAAGCAATCTTCTCGTTTAGTTTTCAGTGTGAGATTTGATTTGTGACAACTGGTTGCATAGTGGTGCAAGAGGACAGGTGCTTTAGCAGACAGTATGCTGCAAGTTCATCAAGTGGTAAAACTGAGAAAGTTAAGTTGGCGTTCATTGTTCAAAAATAAATAAATAAATCAACAAATTAAAATAAATAAACAAATTAATAAATCAAATAATTTTACAAAGGTAAATATAAGACAAATCTAACTTGTATTTTGAAAGATCATTTATCTTAAGAAAAGATAACAATTCTATCACACAAAAAAAAAAATTATGCATTGTGTCAATTACTGATACTGTTACTAATTCCTTTAGACAAAAAAAAAATCACAAGTATGATTAGTGTGTTACGCAAGCAACACACTATTGTTCTTCGTATTACGCGACACACTATTTGTTCATCGTATTTATTATTATTAGTGTGTTGCGCAAAACGTCCCATTCACTTGAATGGGATTTTGCATTTCAACTGCCGTAACTCGGTAAATTTTGGAGCTACAAACACCAAACTTGGCATGGTTGGACCTGGGCTGACCGAGACCCCTCTGGTCAAGTTTCGCACAGATTGCACTCTTTGAACACTTTGTATCACTCTTTAAATATCATCCCATTCATTCTCTATGCCACTACCTAGAGTGCACACTCTAGCCTTGAGTGAAAATCCATTAATGCAGTTTTTCACTGAACAAACGTGTCTAAAACCCTGATACTTTCACCAACTGCAAATGGTAGAGATACTTCCCCTTCATAAATCATCCAACTATTTCTTCCGTAAACAAATTATTCTTCAAGTTATGACGATTTGTTCGAGACCAGGGACTGAAACTTCCCTCATCCACGGCCATGTTAAATTTGGGAACTGCGAGGCGCCTTTTTTCAAAGTTTCATTTGTGTTTAACCTGTCATAACTTTCAGGCTTTTTCGTCAATCCACATCATCTTATATCGTAGCGATCCTCTCTCAAGGGGTCCTCTCTCACAGAAACACAAACAGATAATTGATTGGTTACATATTTTTCGAGTTATGACCATTTGTTTGAGAGGTCCAAAATGGCTTGAAACTAACTTTGAACACGGACTTCAGTCACTTTTTCGCGGAACAAACGTGTGTAAAATCATTATACTTTCACCTACAAACTCCATTTAAATTTCAAATGGTAGACATACTTCCCCTTCATGACACATCCAAATATCTCGTTGTTCAACAAAATTATTTTTCGAGTTATTACCGTTTGATTGACAGGTCAGACATTTTACGCCTCTGAGGATTTTACAGGCGGCTGTGTGCAGCACGCAGAGACACACACGCACGCCACGCCCACAGACTGAAAGCAGATCGCACTGAAACAGCGGCTTTTCGGCACTGAATTCAGAGACATTACTATGGATTTCTATCAATATGTTTAATACGACAGCGCAAAATGAGACACCACAACAGAAAATCTAAAAACGAAAGCGCTAAATCACTTTACATCTTTCAACGCCGCAGCGCGTTTCACTTAAAACCCAGACATCCGTGACAGCTGCAGGCTTGATCATTACTAGATCGCTTTAGTACATCGGCATGACAGAATAATGTAGAGATTAATATAAAATGCAGTACAGATGACACGAGTGCCGTATCTCAATACCAAGTATGCCAAGCTCGGACTTGCATACTACCTAATTCTGGAGTAGGAAGTTACACTTGCGACTACGTTCTCCAGATGACGGGTCGACGCACTTCGGCTATTCAGCAATTGGAACAGCAGCGTACTTATATGGAGCCAACACGGTTTGCTTTTTACACCTACATAAAATCCTAAAACATCTTGTATAAAACCTGTCAGTAATGGAAGACGTGCTCCGATCTTTTACTGTGCTTTCAAGAGTTTAATGTACGTGTAACAACGGACCGATCACATTAAGCATCAATAGAAAGTTCCCAAACACAAGCGAGCAGCAAACAACTGTGGTTTTAGGAGGGAATTTAATTGTGAACATCACACCAGACAAGTCATATTGACAAGACAGGCTGAACGACTAATAAATATAATGCATAGTAAATACATTAACAACTTTACGTCACATCTCTGAAATCGTCTGAGCAGTTTATGTAAGCTGTATCTTGACTGATAAACTGTCCGCTTAGTTGAATTTTAAAGAACTACATTCTTGTGTAAAAAACTCTTAGAACATTTCTTGACACAATAACAGTATGACTTTAGACATTCCACATCCACTTGGGAATCCTGTCATCCGCCATTACCGAGCTGGCAATGCATTGTGGGATATTTCGATTCAAGTCTGCTCTGATGCATCCTCGGTAATATGGCCGCATCGAGAACACATCCGGGGATTTGGAGCGTACTTCGTTAGATGCGAACTTACACATGCAACAGTATTTGGGCTGCGACTGATGACGTTTCACAAGTTCACCACAACACAAGCACAGAGAAGGACGCATATTGACAAATGGGCTATGTCTCAATACCAAGTACGCGACGTACGGACTCGCGTACTTCCTAAGTCTGTACTAGGAAGTTCGACTTGTGAATACATACTCCCGAGGACGGGAGAACGCAGTTCGGTTATTCTACAATTGGAACAGCAGCGTACTTGGCTATGGAGACAACACGGTTTACTTTTTACACATAGATAAAATCCTAAAACATGTTTTATAAAGCTTTTCAGTGGTGGAAGAAGTGCTCAGTTCTTTTACTTTCCATTAAACAGTTTAATCTACGTGTAACAACGGATCGATTTCATATAAGCATAAAATGGAAACCTTCCCAAACATACGCCAGCACCAAACAAGTCTGATTTTAGAAGGGAATTTAATTATGAACTTCAATTTATATCAGACATTTCATATTTAGAATACAGGCTGAACAAATAACACACATAATGCATAATTAATACGTTAATAGCTTCCCGTCACATATCCAAAATCGTTTTTTATGAAAGCTTTATCTTGATACCGCACAGTTGAATTTTAAACAACTACATTCTCGCCTAAAAAACTCTTATAACTTCATTTTGTGACACAATAACAGTATTACTTTAGAAATTATACATCCAGTTGGGAGTTCTCACATCCGGCATTACCGAGCTGGCAATGCATTGGGGGACATTTCGCTGTTCAAGTACGCACAAGTCTGCTTCGATGCATCCTCGGTAATATGGGCAGATCGAGAACACATCCCGGGATTTGGAGCGTACTTGGTTAGATGCGAACTTGGAAATGGAACAGTACTTGGGCTGCCACTGATGACGTTTCACAAGTACACGAGAACACAAGTACAGAGAAGTATGCATATTGAGATATGGGCAATGACTACAGTCGATTTTCGGCATATGTACTCCAACCCCGATGCACGTGGCGCAAGCAACACACTATTGTTCTTCGTATTATTATTAAGTCAAGTCAGATTTATTTATATAGCGCTTTTTACAATGGAGCATTGTCTCAAAGCAACTTTACAAGTTTAGATTATCTCCTAATAACTACGTCCAATTCCAAATTGAGCAAGCCTAGGGCGACAGTTGCAAGGAAAAACTCCCTAGTTCTAGAAAGAAACCTTGGGAGGACCAAGACTCAAAAAGGGACCCAACCTCCTTGGGCGGCGTAGATGATAAATCTAAGAGTCATGGAGTCAAAATTCAAATAAAATGTGAAGTATGCACATCGACATTAAGTGGCCCGGGTATGATGATAAATCTAAGAATGAAACTAAAGTCAAGGAGTAAAAGTTAAAATAAAATGTGAAGTTTGCACATCGACATTAAGTGGCCCGGGTATGATGGGGCTGGAGCTGATGACGGAAGCAGCTTGAGTGGAGCTTCAGCAGATGAACATCATGTGTGGGGCTGGAACTGCCGGAACACAGCTCGGAGAGAAAACAGAAAATGTAATTAGTTATTGATTAAGAGCACAGTGTCTATTAACAATCACTGATGCCATGTCAATCACTGATGCCAAGTGTAGCATGAGACCCTGGCAGCATTAGTTATAGCAGCATAGCTAGAAAAAGGAGAACTGGTAGGAAACACAGCCAAGAGGGATCACATGAGACATTGGCAAACCCACGGGAGGCAGAAGACAGATC
>JAJAGP010002050.1:100141-138943 GCA_025084515.1 Ancistrus triradiatus
CTGTGTTCTCTCCGAGGTGTGTTCCGGCAGTTCCAGCCCCACACATGATGTTCATCTGCTATAGCTCCAGTCAAGCTGCTTCCGTCATCAGCTCCAGCCCCATCATACCCGGGTCACTTAATGTCGATGTGCATACTTCACATTTTATTTTAACTTTGACTCCATGACTTTAGTTCGCTCTTAGATTTATCATCTACGCCGCCCAAGGAGGTTGGGTCCCTTTTTGAGTCTTGGTCCTCCCAAGGTTTCTTCCTAGAACCAGGGAGTTTTTCCTTGCCACTGTCGCCCTAGGCTTGCTCAATTTGGGATTGGATGTAGTTATTAGGAGATAATCTAAACTTGTAAAGTTGCTTTGAGACAATGCTCCTTTAAAAAGCGCTATTTAAATAAATCTGACTTGACTTGAGTTTGCGCGCTCGATGAGCGCTGGAGTTCATTCAGTCAAGTGGATACTCAGCCTTTAGCGCTTCTGAGTTGCTTCCCAGTCCTTAAAACTGTTATTGCCCTTTTTTTGAGGGTGCTTTATCGCGAACCTTGTGTTTGTCCTAACCTTTTTGTTCTCCCTCTCAGATCACGGACTCCATGGCGCAGTGGTTAAATTCCCTGCCTGAAGGGGTCATGATTCAGGGATCGAATCCCTCGACGGAATTATTAAAAGAAGCCGTGCGTACGTGCTTCTTTTCATCCTCTAACCCGTATTTCGGGCTTTAAGCCTCCTTTTTCCCACCTTTTGGCGAGGATTCTTGCACTTGGGTCCGTTATTTCTCCCTTTTTCGGTGTGCCCCCTGGGCCCCCCGTAACAGTATAAATTTATTTTTACTTCATAATACATAGTATGTTTGTTGTAAGGTAAAAAGAGTTAAACGTGAGTTAAAAAGAGCCTAAAACAAGTATGTTAAAAAGCATGCTGTCACTTTAAGAAATACAGGTGCCTTGTGGGTTCGCTCCTTCAGTCTGCATTAAGATCTGAAGGGAGAGTCAAGTCAAGTCAGATTTATTTATATAACGCTTTTTACAGTGGAACATTGTCTCAAAGCAACTTTACAAGTTTCGATTATCTCCTAATAACTATGTCCAATCCCAAATTGAGCAAGCCTAAAGCGACAGTGGCAAGGAAAAACTCCCTAGTTCTAGGAAGAAACCTTGGGAAGACCAAGACTCAAAAAGGGACCCAACCTCCTTGGGCGGCGTAGATGATAAATCTAAGAGTGAACTAAAGTCATGGAGTCAAAGTTCGAATAGAATGTGAAGTATGCACATCGACATTAAGTGGCCCGGGTATGATGATAAATCTAAGAGCGAAACTAAAGTCATGGAGTCAAAGTTCGAATAAAATGTGAAGTATGCACATCGACAATAAGTGTGGTATGGGTAATAATAAGGGTATGATGGGGCTGGAGCTGGATGACGGAAGCAGCTTGAGTGGAGCTCCAGCAGATGAACATCATGTATGGGGCTGGAACTGCCGGAACAGAGCTCGGAGAGAGAACAGAAAATGTAATTAGTTATTGATTAAGAGCACAGTGTTTATTAACAATCACTGATGCCATGTCAATCACTGATTATGATTATGATTATGATTAAGACACTGATTAGGCCCCGAAGCTACGACCTCGAGTGAGTACGCGGACCCACGGAAAGCGCTTCATAGGTGGCGACGTAAGCGAGGCAAGAGAGGCGGGCTCCATGCTAGGCTAAAGGCTCGCGCCAGCCGACCACCGCTACCCAGCCTCTTGCTAGCCAACGTACGGTCTCTGGAGAACAAGTTGGACGAACTAAGAGCCAGAATTACATCGCAGAGAGAAATTAGAGAATGCTGCGCTCTGATTTTCTCTGAAACCTGGCTTCTAGAGAACGTTCCGGACTCTGCCGCTCAGCTCGAGACCCATTCATTACAACGTGGAGACCGAACTGCAGCCTCCGGTAAGACAACAGGAGGGGGTGTGTGCGTGTATGTTAACAACACGTGGTGTAAAGATGTACAGACTGTATATAAGGACTGTTGCCCAGATCTGGAGTTTTTATTGCTGAAATGCCGTCCCTTCTATTTACCAAAGGAATTCACGAGCGTGTTTTTGGTTGCTGTTTACATCCATTCGCGGGCTAACTACACAGCGGCGCTAAGTAAGCTCTATGGCGTCATCAGCACGCTGGAGACTAACCATCCTGACGCTGTTTTCATTGTTGTGGGTGATTTTAACCAGTGCAATCTACGGACTGTATTACCAGAATACCACAAGCATGTGAAATTTCCCACCCGTGGCAAGAACATCTTAGACCACGTTTACAGCAACATACGTGGTGGATTTAGGGCTGCACCCCGACCCCCATTTGGAGAATCAGATCACATCTCTTTGTTCCTATACCCGGCCTATAGACAAAGACTCAAACAATCAAACCCTGTTAGCAGACAGGTTCAGCTATGGACATCAGAGGCAGAGAGCACTCTACAGGACTGTTTTGCCATAACAGACTGGGATGTGTTTAGAGAGGCAGCCACTATGGAAGACTCTTCTGTGAACATAGATAACTATGCTGAGTATGTGACTGGGTACATTGGCACTTGCATTGAGAACATCGTGCCCACCATAAAAGTCAGGAAATTCCCCAACCAGAAGCCCTGGATAAATGGTGAGGTACTGCAAATGCTACGAGCAACGCTCTATTGCATTTAGATCTGGTGATGAGACTGACTGAGCTCAAAGTTGCACAGTACAGACTGAAGAAGGCCATAAGATCAGCCAAGAGACCAGTATAGAGAGAAAACAGAGGGATTTTACTCCACTACTGACCCCAGGCATATGTGGCAATGTTTGGAACAGATTTACAGATTATAGGTCCCGGCCCACAACACCTTAAGCCGCCTCAACAAGCCTTCCAGAGACGACCTCAATTCATTCTACACCCAAAAACATTTTTGAGTTTTGGACGTCGATTCCCACTAGCCCCACAGAGAATACACACACCTCCATTACGCAACCCTCCTCCCCCCCACCAGTTGTCTCACCAGCCCAGGTACACAAAGCCCTGAAGAGGATCAGCCCTCGCAAAGCTGCAGGACCTGACAACATTCCTGGACGGGCCCTCAGAGCATGTGCTAACGAGCTGGTTGATGTTTTTACTTCTATCTTCAACCTTTCCCTCAGACGATGCACAGTTCCCACCTGCTACAAGACCACCACCATCGTCCCTCTCCCCAAGAAGAACCCCCCATCTTGTCTGAATGACTACACACCAGTAGCACTCACTCCAATCATTATGAAGTGCTTCGAGAGAGTGGTGCTGGCCCACATTCAGAGCAATATACCAGGCACTACAGACCCCCTACAATATGCATACAGGGCCAACAGGTCTACCTCAGATGCCATCGCCGCAGCCCTTCATGTCTCCCTCTCACACCTGGAACATAAAGACTCCTATGTCAGGATACTCTTTATTGACTACAGTTCCACCTTTAACACGGTCATACCTCACAAACTTACACATAAACTGTCATCTCTTGGACTACACCCCACCATCTGTGACTGGCTTTTAAACTTCCTGACTGGCAGGCCTCAGCCTGTTAGGATTGGAAACAGGACTTCAGCCAGCATAATCACCAATATTGGTACCCCACAGGGCTGTGTCCTCAGCCCTATCCTCTACACCCTGTTTGCCCACGACTGTGTTGCCTTCCACCCAGACAACATCATCCTGAAATTTGCTGACGACACTGCTGTGATAGGTCGTATCACTGGAGGAGAGGAGGCAGCCTACAGGAGTGAGGTGAACAGTCTGGTTACCTGGTGCGTGGACAATAACCTTACACTCAACATAGACAAGATCAAGGAGATGATAGTGGACATGAGGAGGGAGAGGAGACCTCATCAGCCACTGTTTATCCGGGACCTTGAGGTGGAGAGGGTGAACAGTTTTAAATACCTAGGGGTCCACATCAGCGATGACCTCACTTGGACACTAAACACCACACAGGTGTTAAAAAGGGCTCAGCAGGGCTGTATTTCTTGAGGAAGCTAAGGAAATTTGGCATGTAACCAAAAATACTCAGCAACTTCTACCGCTGCATCATTGAGTCCATCCTGACCAATTGCATCACCGTGTGGTACGGCAGTTCTACTGTGAAGGATCGCAAACGCCTGGAGAGAGTGATAAAGACTGCTATGAAAATCACCAGGACGGCACAACCCTCTCTCCAGAGCATCTACCACCACAGAGTCCACAGGAGAGCTGCGTCCATCATCAAAGACCCCACCCACCCCCAACATGGACTATTCACACTTCTACCCTCAGGCCGGAGATACAGAAGTGTGAAATGCAGGACAAGAAGACTAAAGATCTCTTTCTTTCCCACAGCTATGAGACTCTTAAACAGCTGAGCTGATTATTCATAGAAACTGTCACACTTGCACACAACACTTTAATTATACCACATATGACTGTTTACAGGTCTACATACAGCTGCATGTATGTTTACACTACTGTCTTTCACCTTGCACTTGTAACTTTACTGTCTGATTCCAATATATCTGCTCTTTGCACACTGTACATACGTCAATTAATAACTAATTGCAATATATCTGCTCTTTTCTTGCACAATGTAAATAACTTACATTCAGTGTGTTTTTTTATACTGTAACTTTTATTTCTTTATTTTGACTTAATTTTTTTATTTTATTTATTATTATCTATTTGTACCTTGTTACATCATGTGTGGACAGCAAAATAAGAATTTCATCGTACAGGGAAACACGTTTCCTACTGTACATATGACAATAAAGCTTTGAATCCTTTGAATCCCTTGAATCCTTGATGCCAAGTGTAGTCAAGTCAAGTCAAGTCAGATTTATTTATATAGCGCTTTTTTACAATGGAGCATTGTCTCAAGCAACTTTACAAGTTTAGATTTATCTCCTAATAATTAACGTCCAATCCCAAATTGAAGCAAGCCTAGCGACAGGGAAAGGAAAAGACTCCCTAGTTCTAGGAAGAAACCTTGGGAGGACCAAAGACTCAAAAGGGGACAACCTCCTTGGGCGGGCGTAATGATACATCTAAGAGCGAACTAAAGTCATGGAGTCAAAGTTCGAATAGCAATGTGAAGTATTCACATCGCCATTAGTGGTCCCGGGTATGATGATAAATCTAAGAGCGAACTAAAGGTCCTGGGGTCATGGTCGAATAAAATGTGAATTATGCACAGTGGAGCTCCCATCAGATGAACATCATGTGGTGGGTGAAATTGGTCCTATAATTAGATATCACACAAGGGTCAAGATTGGCTTTTTAATCAGTGGTTTGATAACGGCAGACTTAAAGGATTCGGGCAACATAACTAAGGTAAGGGATGAATTTAAAATTAAACTAACACTGGCTCTATAACCCAGGTAATACTTGTTTGAGTAGACGGTGTAGGGAATTGGATCTAAAAACATGTTGATGACTTAGATGAGCTGATCAGTGCAGATAGTTCAGTATTAGTAATTGGGGTAAAAGATTCTAATCTTGATTTACAGCTCATTAAACAGATGTCTTCACTAGTTCTGCATCTGGAAGGTGGCTGAATAGTTTGGTGATGTGATGAGCATTGAGTTTTATGTCTAATATCTTATCATTAAAGAAAGTCATGAAATCATTACTGTTAAAATTACACAGCATGGGAGAGTCTGTGGGGTTTTTTGTTAATTTGGAGACTGTATTAAAAAGAAATCTTGAATTATTCTTATTTTTCTCTATGATTGAGGAGAAGTATGCAGCCTTAGCTTTAGTGAGGGCATGCTTATACTCTGCCATGCTGTCCCTCCAAGCAATCTTAAACACCTCCAATTTTCACTTGCGCTCTAAATGCCGTGTTTTTTGCTTCAAGGTACGGGTGTGGTCATTATACCTCGGTGCTAGCCTTTTCTCCCCTAATGCGTTTGACCCTAGCAGGAGCAGTCGTGTCCTGGGTTGAGCGAAGCACACATTCTAATTGGTCATTTACACACTCAAGTCAAATTTCAAGTCTGGTAGGTTTTTAATAAACGCAGCTGGAGTAGCAGATGTGATAGTGCACTTGGTGTGACAACAAGGCAGAAGGATTTTATTTATTAGAGATAGCTCAAATACTAAAAGATAGCGATCTGAAATCGAATCACTTTGCGGGAAAACATCAATGTTATCTATATTGATACTAAATGTTAATATTAGATCTAAAGTATGATTACAGCGGTGGGTTGGTCCCATCACATTCTGAGTGATACCCATGGATTCTAAGATGGATTCGAAAGCAATTCTAAGTGGATCCTGTTCATTGTCAAAGTGAATATTGAACTCACTTACAATTAAAGCCTTATCTGTTGACAGTATTAAGCAAGAAAGAAATTTAGCAAATTCCTAAAAAGATTCTGAATAGGGACCAGGAGGACGGTAAATAGTGATAAGCTGAAAAAAAATGTGGTTTTGACTTCCATAATGATGGATCAGTCACATTAAGAATCAGTATTTCATTAGCCCTGTAATGGGATTTAGTTGTAACACCTAGCTCTTTGTCAAAAATTGTGGCTATGCCTCCCCCGACCATTAGGACGAGGGCGATTAGCATGACTGCATCCAGGAGGTGAGGCTTCATTTAAGGCTAAATATTCATCAGGTCTAATCCAAGTCTCAGTGAGACAGAGAGCATGTAAACGTTTATCAGTGATTATTTCATTTAAAATCACTGCTTTGTTTGTAAGTGATCTAACGTTAAGTAATCCTAGCTTTAGTCTAATGTTGTTATTTCTTTGGGAGCTATTTGTGCTATCTGGGAAGCTATCTCTTTATACTAATGAGGTTATTAAAACAGACCTTTTGAGAGCGTTTACGTTTAGGGCAGATGCGGGTAACAGACACAGTTTCAATAATGTGGGTTCTGGGTGACGGTATATGGCTACCAGCAGACAGTTGGTTAAGCCGGTTTGTCTGCTGCCTGACCCCTGCTCTGGATAGTCAGCCCCTAACCAATCGGGCCATAAGACTATGGGCAATGTTGCAGGAGATGAGAGCGGCACCCTTCCGAGTGGGATGGACACCGTCCCATCCTAAAAGGCCAGGCTTACCCTCAAAGGCTGTCCAGTTGTCTATAAAGCCCACGTTGTTTTCAGAGCACCACTTGGACAGCCAGCAGTTCAGCGACCATAACCTGCTGTAGGCTTGGTCACCTCGCCGCATTGGGATGGGGCCAGAGCACACTACTGCATCGGACATCGCCTTCACCACTCTAACCACCTCTACAAAATTAGCCTTAGTAACCTCTGACTGACGAAGGCGTATATCATTAGCCCCTACACGAATAACTATCGTAGAGAATCTACGGCTCTCGAGTTCACTAAGAATCGTTACAATGTCCGGCACTCTAGCTCCGTGGATACATGTAACTCTAGCTGCTGGTGTCCCTAAAGGGGTAGCTACTTTCACGTGTCGTAAAATAGAGTCACCTATGACCAGAGCTCTTTCAACAGGCTGCTCAGTGGGTGCATCACTGAGGAGGGCAAACCTGTTGGACTCGTGAACAGGTAAAGAGTGGTGCTCTTGTGGACTAGCCTTATGACTACATCGCTGAACCGTCACCCACTTGTCCTGCTGCGAGGGCTCTGCCGAGATGGGGGCTCTAACTTCACCTTTGGCATCCAGATCTGCTTAGCTAGGAGCTGAGCTAGCCTTCTCTAATGTCTGGATGCACGCCTCTAAAACTACAATCTTCTCCGTCAGACTGGCTACAAGCCTACACCTATCACAAGTAAAATTTAAACTAATGACAGAGGAAGAATAGCTAAACATGCCACACTCGGCACAGGGAACAAGCACAACAGAAGCCATGTTAGTACAATTAATGAATTAAAGATACTTAGCTTCGGGTGGTGTTGTGGGGTGCCGAGTGAAGATATGGTTCAGCTGCAGTCGATGGTCCAATGCAATGCTTGATTAAAGCGTTAATACAAGTTAAGTCAACACAAAACGTCACAAAAAACTAAGTCCAGAAAAGAAAGTGGGGAAAAGACTGTAAAATTTATTAAAAACACACACTACTGCAAAAGAAGACGCAACTCTGGTTATTAGCTAATGGCTAACTACTGCGAACACAAGCCGGTATACCTGTAAAGTTACTAAATAACGATTAGCGGCAAAAAAATATAATCCGCCGGTACGAGAATAAAATGATTAAGATGTTGTAAAAACCTACTATATATACGATTATATATGATACAGATGCGATCGCGATTTAAAATATATCAAAGGTAATAAGCTGCTAGCAGCTACGAAACGGCGTGCGTGCGTCCTCTGTGCAACCGCAGATCAGTCTGGGTTGCCAGATCCTCGCAATCCTCGCGTCAGTTCTCTCAGCGTTCTCTCAGCGTTCTCTTATAAAGAGAGGTGCGTATTAGATCTGCCTGATGTAAAATGGGCATAAAGCACTGAATAACATTTAAAAATGTTGTTTAAACACAATATTACTCAATTGTTAAAATAATATTACATGGTTTTAGAGCTCTTTGTACATTACTGCGGATGTAAAAGTGAGTTTTGTCTAGTGAGTTTGTGGCGCAATGAGTTGACGGTGAAGTGAAATGAATTCGTCTGGCCCTGTGTGTTTATAGAAATATTGAAAATATATATATTTTATGTTATCTCAGGGGTTCTACGATTGCCTTCTCACCGACATCATGTTGTTGTTTTGTCTTTTACAATCCAGATGCATTAATATCTGAAGGGAGAGAAATAAATGAAAGAGACGACAGTACCGACTCCTGTGCAGTTACTACAACACAACGCAGTGGTAGCCGAGGTTATTAGAGTGGTCCAGGCAGCCACAGTGACAGAGGCTACATTGGTGCCATGACCCTGATTCCCATCGTCAGTACTCGTTCCAGATCAATGCCATATTGATCGCCGCTGGTTGTTTGCAACAAAGTGCTGATTAGTAGTGAGTTGGACTGTGTTCCATTTTTCTGCACATAACTCCATAGACTACAATGACCTTTCTATTGAGAGACTGTGATGACGGGGACTATGACAGTCAAGGTTTTACTTATGGGAGAGGCAGACCATTTCGAGAGTCTTCAGAAACTCCCTTAGAAACAGTGGGTTTCACAAACTCACCTGCTCTTTGCTCGACACGTTTACTTGCCAATCCTGTGCTATCCTGTATTATTGTCTGCTCAGGAGTGCTCTGTTTACTATTTTATTTCGGCTCTAACGCTAGCTTTTGGTTGTTGCTTTTGCCCTGCCTGTTTTCAGCTCTCACGCCAGCTTTTATTTCGCTACCTTATTTTCCGTTCTTTCCCCCATAGATCTTCACGTCGGAAGACATCTGGATTCGGTACCCCAGGTCCCTGTGACTTCATCTTCTGCTTGTACCATCCACTACAGGGAGGATTCACCACACGCCGCCATTTCACGTCCCGAGTCTCTCTTTGCCTCGCCATTTTCCTGGATCCTAGCCTGTTTTTTTGTGTTTACGTTTTCTGCCCGTCACTGCTATTATTTCACGCTTGTTTAATAAATCTATTTTACTTTACGTCGTTGCCCTCATCTTCCTAGGTCTGCATATTGGGTTCCCCCCTTGTGTCTAGTGTGGGAATCTTTGAATCCCCATAACACAGAGCCTGGCTACACTTGTACACTTACACTAACCGGCTTATTAAGTTAAGAGTTAGGGAATAGTTCCTGTTGTGTTTCTTTAGCAATTGTTTCTGTATTTTTCATTTATAATTTTTAGACAGAAAGAAAATCGGAATTGGCCAAAACCGGAATCAAATGGTATGTATATGCATACGTATATATATTGGACAAATTGGAATCGGCCAGGAAAATTGCAATCAGTGCATATCTATTATTTATTCATTTCCAAGCTGTGTCTACATTTTCTCTTACATGACAATTTAACACTTAATAAAGGAAACAAGTCATGGAATAACCTCTTTATAATATTTAAAAACAAACCCATTTTCATTTTCACTCACATTAAGCCTTTAGGAGTTAAGGGACTTGTTCAAGGTCCCACCAGTGGCAGCTTGGCAGAGGTGAACCTTAACCGATAGGCTACCACAGTCTCCATACACTGCATCAACATGTACTGTTCATACAAGGTAGCATGGATCAATGCATTCATATTGTTTACTGGTATACAGCTGGTATGTGTGTAGGTGGTTCTTGTGAATTGGTAGCTCTTTTGATATGTTGAGCATCTGGCATGAAAAACTAATATTTGTGTGTTCATATGTGCATGAGTAGCTTCTAAAATACATTAAGCACTTTACCCTCCTGAACTTCATGAAATGGTATGCCATATGAATAAGTCTACAACCACTGTGAAATATCACAGACCCATACATTTTACATTTGGAGGTTTGGATATGTTTGATGACTCAGACACACAGTAAATCAGAATTGTGTGTTAGACTTCTGTATAGCCCTGTCTTATGAAGTCAAGTGCTTTTTAAGTCCAGGCTTGCAAAGCATAACAATGTTATTACTGGTCATTTCCCAGTTGTGATGTCTGTTTGTGCTCTATTTAAATGGGTGTGTAATTATGCTGACAACATATTTATTAACCAATCATAACTAGAAATGAAGCTGCTATGTTACAGTTTGCCATAATGAAACATTGGGTGAACCATGAAAACAAAAGCAAAATGTGTTTTAAGACCAAATTGCAGTTAGCTCCAGATGGAAGTTATGAACCAAAAATAAGGAAATAAAAGAACAAAATAAACAACAAACGAATGAAACAAAAAGGAAAACAACAAACCTGCTAACAATGCGGGACTCAATGTTATGTGGGAGTACCAAGGAGGCAGACAAAAATGCAGGCAAGGTACAAACAAAAAGGACTTTATTAAGATAAATAACAAGAGCAAGGAAAAACACAACCACAAAATAACCGGATAAACTGAGGAGGAACAAACACCAAAAAACCTGGAGTAAAAAGATATACAGTCAACAAGATAACACTAAAGACTAAATACACAGGAGAAACAATAACAAGTAAACCGACTAAGAAAAACCAGAGATAACCACGGAACAAAACACAAGCACGGAGAACTAGGAAGCTACAGAGGACTAAGGGGATATACAGGAAACAGAAGGACACTACAGGGGGGAAAAGCCAGCAAGAGGACCTACAAAGATACACGAGAGGCTATAGGAAACCGCAGAAGGCTCCGGAGAGCCACAGAAGGCTTAGGGAAGCCACGGAAGGTTTAGTGAAGCCACGGAAGGCTACGGAGAGCCACAGAAGGCTTAGGGAAGCTACAGAAAGCTACGGAGAGCCACGGCAAGATGTAACCGGTGGGGAAAACAACAAAATAAATAACAATAACATTGGCCAAATAAGCTACCCAGCACATAAACAACGAAAAATGCACTACAGCTGCCGGCACGGCCATCTTAGATCCAGTGACGTCAAAATAAAAGTCTCGATGTCAAAAAACAAAAATAACAGAAAACAGACACGCCACGGATCCTAACACCCAAGGGTCGATCCCTGGTCACAGACACCAGAGACGAATGTTCTAAGCTTGCACCACCGGAGCACTGAGGCTTGAACACACAAGAAAAGGATAAGGACAACAGCAGATAAAGCAAAGAGGGCAGCGAGCACGAGGATTGACTGGGGGATTATGGACCGTGTATCTAGTCTTACACGAACAGACTACGGCCAAACCGAACCTCGAGCATTGCGACTCTACTTTGCTGGCCCTTTTCCAAAGGCTAGCTACCACTGTCCCGGCTTATGCGTGGTCCACGAGGGCAGCATGCAGGTAAGCCACGCTAACTCGCTAACAAGAGAAGGCCGTCGCCATAGGGGAAACAGTACGCGACGCGGGGTAACGTGGGGGTAAGAGTACGACAACTGACAACGCCGAAGTGTGCTCTTACATACAGTGGGGCAAAAAAGTATTTAGTCAGTCATTGATTGTGAAAGTTCTCTGACTTAGAAAGATGAGAGAGGTCTGTAATTTTCATCATAGGTACACTTCAACTATGAGAGACAAAATGAGAAAGAAAATCCAGGAAATCACATTGTAGGATTTTTAAAGAATTTAATTGTAAATCATGGTGGAAAATAAGTATTTGGTCACCCACAAACAAGCAAGATTTCTGGCTCTCACAGACCTGTAACGTCTTCTTTAAGAAGATCTTCTGTCCTCCACTTGTTACCTGTATTAATGGCAGCTGTTTGACCTCGTTATCTGTATAAAAGACACCTGTCCACAGCCTCAAACAATCAGACTCCAAACTCTACAATGGCCAAGACCAAAGAGCTGTAGAAGAACACCAGGAAGAAAATTGTAGACATGCACCAGGCTGGGAAGAGTGAATCTACAATATGCAAACAAGTTGGTGTCAATAAATCAACTGTGGGAGCAATTGTAAGACATACAAGACAACTGATAATTACCCTCAATCTGGGGCTTCACGCAAGATCTCATCTCGTGGGGTCAAAATGATCATGAGAACGGTGAGCAAAAATCCCAGAACTACACAGAGGGACCTGATAAATGACCTGCAGAGAGCTGGGACAAAAGTAACAAAAGCTACCATGAGTAACACACTACGCCAGGCGTGTCCCCCTGCTTAAGCCAGTACATGTCCAGGCCCATCTGAAGTTTGCCAGAGAGCATATGGATGATCCAGAAGAGGCTTGGGAGAATATCATGTGGTCAGATAAAACTAAAATAGAACTTTTTGGTAAAAACTCAACTGGAGGAAAAAGGATGCTGAGTTGCATCCCATGAACACCATACCTACTGTGAAGCATGGGGGTGGAAACATCATGCTTTGGGGCTGTTTTTCTGCAGAGGGGACAGGATGTCTGATCCACGTTAAGGGAAGAATGAACGGTGCCATGTATCGTGAGATTTTAAGCCGAAACCTTCTTCCATCAGTGAGAGCATTGAAGATGGAATGTGGCTGCTCGGGCAACGAAGGAGTGGCTCCGTAGAAAGCATTTCAAGCTCCTGGAGTGGTCTCCAGACCTCAACCCCATAGAAAATTTGTGGAGGGAGTTGATAGTCCATGTTTCCCCAAAACATCACTGCTCTAGAGGAGATCTGCATGGAGGAATGGGCCAAAATACCCAATTTGGTAAAAACTCAACTCGTCGTGTTTGGAGGAAGAAGAATTCTGAGATGTGCCATACCGACTGTGAAGCATGGGGGTGGAAACATCATGCTTTGGGGCTGTTTTTCTGCAAAGGGGGCAGGACGACTGATCTGTGTTCAGGGAAGAATGAATGAGGACATGTATCGTGAGATTTTAAGCAAAAACCTGCTTCCATCAGTGAGAGCATTGAAGATGGAACATGGCTGGGTCTTCCAGCATGCCAATGATCCCAAACACACCGCACGGGCAATAAAGGAGTGGCTCCGTAAAAAGCATTTCAAGCTCCTGGAGTGGCCTAGCCAGTCTCCAGACCTCAACGTCATACAAAATTTGTGGAGGGAGTTCCGTGTCCGTGTTGCCCCAAAACATCACTGCTCTAAAGGAGATCTGCATGGATGAATGGACCAAAATACCAGCTACAGTGTGTGCCAACCTGGTGAAGACTTACAGGAAACGTTTGACCTCTGTCATAGCCAACAAAGGTTATGTTAAGTATTCAGTTGAACTTTTGTTATTGACCAAATACTTATTTTCCACCATAATTTACTATTAAATTATTTAAAAATCCTACAATGTGATTTCCTGGATTTTTTTTCTCATTTTGTCTCTCATAGTTGAAGTGTACCAATGTTGAAATTACAGACCTCTCTCATCTTTCTAAGTTGGAGAACTTGCACAATCAGTGACTGACTAAATACTTTTTTGCCCCACTGTAGCACCGCTGACAGGTGTCACTGGTATCGCAATCACGCAGCAATAAGCAGGTGCATGCACGAAAAGGGTTACCTGTGAGGATCCCAGCATGCTAGCCAAGCCAATACTGACCTCTACTGTCAGCTTGGTGGGATCCCCACCATAAATGTCATAATGGAAGAAAGAAATTATGCTGTCCATTGTATTCAGTCACATCAATAAGAAAAAGGACCTGGCTGACATGGACAGTGTGCCAAGTGCTGGACTATATCAAACCAATGAACTGGCCAAGAGAAAGCTGGAAAATACCCAGGCATGTGTTACCAACAAACACATAGGCAAAACATTTAAATCAGAGATCACTATATTCAATATGAAACCACATTTTTTCCTTCTCTTATCAGTATAATAATCAGCCAGGACAAATAGAGGTCCTACAGTGGTGCTTGAAAGTTTGTGAACCCTTTAGAATTTTCTACATTTCTCCATAAATATGACCTAAAACATCATCAGATTTTCACACAAGTACTAAAAGTAGATAAAGAGAACTTAGTTAAACAAATGAAACACAAATATTATACATGGTCATTTATTTATTGAAAAAAATGGTCCAATATTACATATTAGTGACTGGCAAAAGTATGTGAAGCTCTAGAATTAGCAGTTCATTTGAAGGTGAAATTAGAGCCAGGTGTTTTCAATAAATGGGATGACAATCAGATGTGAGTGGGCACCCTGTTTTATTTTAAGAACAGGGATCTATTAAAGTCTGCTCTTCACAACACAAGTTTGTGGAAGTGTATCATGGCACGAACAAAGGAGATTCCTGAGATCCTCAGAAAAAGAGTTGTCGATCCTCATCAGGCAAGGAAAAGGTTACAAAACCATCTCTAAAGAGTTTGAACTCCACCAATCCACAGTCAGACAGACTGTGTACAAATGGAGGAAATTCAAGACCATTGTTACCCTCCCCAGGAGTGGTCGACCAACAAAGATCACTCCAAGAGCAAGGCGTGTAATAGTTGGCGAGGTCACAAAGGACCCCAGGGTAACTTCTAAGTCACTGAAGGCCTCTCTCACATTGGCTAATGTTAATGTTTATGAGTCCACCATCAGAAGAACACTGATCAACAATGGTGTGCACGGCAGGGTTGCGAGGAGAAAGACACTGCTCTCCAAAAAGAACATTGCTGCTTGTCTGCAGTTTGCTGAAGGTCATGTGGAAAAGCCAGAAAGCTATTGGAAGAATGTTTTGTGGATGGATGAGACCAAAATACAACTTCTTGGTTTTTAAACCAAGAAGTTCTATTTTGTTCTCATCCATCCCCAAAAAGCATTATGCTTAGAGAAAGAAAAACACTGCATTCCAGCATAAGAACCTTAACCCATCTGTGAAATACGGTGGTGGTAATATCATGGTTTGGGCCTGTTTTGCTGCATCTGGGCCAGGACGGCTTGCCATCAGTGAAGGCAACATCATTGAATATTGGTTCCCAACCCTGGATGTTATTAGACCATTGCAAACATGAAAACACTACTGACATCATTTCTACTTCATACTAACATCAGAATGACCAAAATGAAAAGTGTTATTTAACTGATATTTTGGTAACAACCTGAAACCAGTTTAGTCATCTAGAATCTGATGCAACAACACTGCAGACAGTAAGAGTTAAGATTGGCTCTTACCTCTGGCAGTGGCATGCCATTGATGATGAGATCAGGTTGCTGTGGGCCCTGGCCAACAAAGGTGTGATGATAGCCATGGTTTGGAGCAGCATTCCTGGAGTTCTGACTCTCCACATTGAGGAAGGTGCTCTCAGAGCGTCTGCAGCCCAGTGGCAGAGTCTGCTGGTGGTAATCGAAGTAGTTGAGCGAGGAGGTGAGGGACGAGCAACTCACTACGTTCATCTTGTCTGTCTCCTCCACATCACGAGGGACCAGCCGAATGTCGTTCTTACTCAGCTTTTTCTTTTTGCTTGACTTTTTCTGGTTTCCATATGAGTACTCTGCCACCCTGCGCAAGTAAAAGAAACTGAACAGATTCAATAAAGCAATGCTCTCATTTAGTGGCCATACAAAGATACAAAGATACAGAGACAAGTTCAAGTGACCTCCAGCCACCAATCAAACATTGCTTATTTGCTCGCAGTTCCATGCTCAGCAGCACATCTTGTCACAAACATGCAGCACAATGCAAACATGCCAAACCACAACAGTACACAAAATGAAAAAAGACACTGAACGTGATACTATGAGTTACCAATAACATTCAAAAGTCAATTCAGACCTTTTTTAAATGTTCTTTGGCATTTATAGACTACTTTTTTTCTCTCTGGACACAAACCTGCAAATAAGGTCTGTGTTATAAACAGTTTTTCCCAGCTGACTATCCCAAAAGGACAGTCAGCACTGGAGGAACTTTTCCACAGTTCTTAGAACTATGCCCCTTGGTCACATGTTCGCACCACAGAAACTGGGGACATTTGTGGTTCTTGAATTGTAGTTCTTACTGTCCCTATATGCGACGGAGGAGATACAATGTGATTTTCAGTCATATTAGCAAAATTTGCATGGTATACAGTGGTGCTTGAAAGTTTGTGAACCCTTTAGAATTTTCTATAATTCTGCATAAATATTACCTAACACATAATCAGATTTACACACAAGTCCTAAAAGTAGATAAAGATAACCCAGTTACACAAATGAGACAAAAATATTATACTTGGTCATTTATTTATTGAAGAAAATTATCCAGTATCACATGTTAGTGAGTGGCAAAAGTATGTGAACCTTTGCTTTCAGTATCTGGTGTTACCCCCTGTGCAGCAATAACTGCAACTAAACGTTTCCTCCATTGGTACACAGTCTGTCTGACTATGGATTGGTGGAGTCCAAGCTCTTTAGAGATGGATTTGTAACCTTTCCCAGCCTGATGAGCATCAACAACTCTTTTTCTGAGGTCCTCAGAAAATTCCTCTGTCCTTGCCATGATAAACTTCTACAAACATGTGTTGTGAAGAGCAAGCTTTAATAGATCCCTGTTCTTTAAATAAAACAGGGTGCCCACACACAAAATAATTGGCTCTTGCAATTCCTTTTATTGGGTGACACAGTCGCACAAAAGATTAGCGCTGTTGCCTCACAGTTCCAGAGATGCCAGATTCAATCTTGACCTGATCTTTGTGGCATTCCATGCAGAACTCAAAAAGGCAAGTGTTATGTCAACTGGTCACTAAAAGTGTCCCAATGTGTTTTAATTGAAGGTGTCTAAAGTTTCTTTTTTTTGTTTACATTTTTCTACAAGAAAAGTGCACATTATTTTGAAATGTTATTCTTCAGAGATAAAAAAGGAAGGTTTTCACACGGTTATTTAAGATACGGTGAATCTACAGTATGATACGATAATTATACAATTAAATTAGGATTGCTGCTCCACAAAAAAACAGAATAAGACAGTCACACAGACAGATTAAGTCAGTCAAACACACTTAAAAATTAGTATTACACTGATAGAATAAAAATAAATATTGAATATAAGAAATATTGTACAGAGGTGTTACACTAATGGAATAGGGCATTTTATGTACAATTTTAAACCTAATGTTTCTAGTAATGTCTTTTAATTACAAGGGACTAAAGTTTTGTTGTTAGAAAATCTGCATTGTTTACACTACAGAAATAAAAAAGGAATGTCTTTTGTCAAATGTAAAATCAACAACCCTGAGAAAATCGAATCGTGAGCTCAGTATCGTGAATCAAATCAAATTGTGAGCAGAGTGTATCTTTACACCCTACTTGCTGGTATGAATGAATTAATTTATTTTAAAACAGGAGTACAATTGATCATTCTTGGATGTATTCTATAACCAGTAGCTGACATTTCTAAGAAAACATAACAGTCTAAAATGCTGGCCCTTTTAAAATATAAAATTTATATGCCGGTGAAAATGACTAAGTGTGAGAATGTTTTTTGTCCTTTACTGAGACTTTTAGTTTTAGAAATATTGGTCGATATTAAAATTGTATTAGTTTTACACCATCATGTCTCCTTTATTGCATGTTTTATTCCACTAACACATAAGCCAGTCCTGCTTAGATGCAGTCCAGTGAGGCCTAGTCTTACACACAACACCACAGCAAATCACACAGCAACTGCGAAGCAGTGCACAGGCATCAAGTATGCATCACATTTCCCTAGGGATCATATGAATGAGCACATAAACAACATTAGGCTTGAGTCTGTAAATAAGACCAAATAAAACCAAATACAACAAGAATAATTCAAGTACCTGCAGTTGTACGTGCGAATTTCCTTGTTATCCCTTTTGCACTTGACTGCCACAAATATCATTGTGACAAACAGAATAGCTGCAATGGATCCTAGGGCGATGATGAAGATGAGGGACAGGTTTACAGGTCCAGTTTGCTCCTGGGTATTAAGGTCCTGAGAGAGGTAGATAACAATGTACGCCGATGCAGATAGGGACGTCTGCCCATGGTCATGTGCCACAACGGTAATTTGATAGGAGGGCTTGGCATTTTCCCCAAATGTTTTAGTGGTTCGTACCTCACCATTAATCTGGTCAATTTCAAAGTATGTCATGTCTCCCTCTGAGATGGAATATGTCAGTCTTCCATTTTCTCCCTCATCATAGTCATCAGCTTTGATCTGAGTAACCAAATAACCAACTCCAGCATTTTTGGGGATGGATACCTCTGCAGTGCCGTTTACCAGTGGTGGGGTCGTCATTACAGGAGTGTTATCATTTACATCCAAAACAACAATGCGCACAGTGGCATTGCTTGTTAATGAGGGATCACCACCATCCTTAGCTGAGACCTTAAATTCAAATGTCCTTGTGTCTTCGTGATTAAAGGCCCTAACCCCATAAATTTCACCATTTGAGTTTACAGTGACATATGACTCCACAGACATTCCCCGTACCTCTGACTTGATGATTTCATAAGACACAGTGCCATTCATGCCCAGGTCAGGATCTCTAGCAGACACCGCAAGCAGAAACGCACCTGGGACATTGTTTTCCAGAACCATTGCCTGGTAATGTGGTTTTGTGAAATAGGGAGGGTTATCATTTTCATCTGTTACTTTAACAGCAAAGGATTTTGAGCTTCTCAGTGGAGGATAACCGCTATCCTCAGCCAGTATAGTCAGATTATACATGTCTCTCTGCTCCCTGTCTAGTCGGCCATCAACAAGTAAGGTGGAGAAGCTCTCAAACTCGTTAAGTCTGAAAGGCACGTTGCCCTGCAGTCTACACTGCACTTTCCCATTTGCTCCCGAGTCATTGTCTGATACTCTCACCAGTGCAATGACATATCCAAGTGGTGCATTTTCACTCACCTCTACCATTTCACTGTTTTCAGACAAAAGTTTAATTTCTGGTGCATTATCGTTGACATCTATTACATTGACAATCACTTTGCAGTGGGCCGGAATGGAATTTGGACCTAGATCTTTGGCTTGAACGTCTATTTCATGAACACGTAGTTCTTCATGATCTAGAATTCCATTCACAGTTATGACGCCAGTTTTTGGATCAATTTTGAACATCTGTTTAGTCAAGTTGGACACAAAATTAATGAATGAATAAACGACCTCACCATTTGTCCCTTCATCTGGATCCGTGGCATTCAAGTCTATCACTAATGTACTCATAGGAGAGTTCTCCATTAAATTAACAGTGTACACAGGTTCATCAAAAACGGGGTTGTTATCGTTAGAATCGATTACTTTAATATTAAGTTGTACAGTCCCAGTCTTTGGTGGATCCCCATCATCTTCGGCAGTTATTTCAAATGTGTAATGAGATTGCGTCTCCCTGTCTAGAGTTTTTTCTACCACCAGCTCGGCGATTTTAGATCCATCTCCCCTAGACTTGATCTCCAGGCCGAATATATCGTTGGGGGTGATCGTGTAGGTCTGAACGCCGTTACTCCCCGAATCTGGGTCGCTTGCTGCCTCTAGCGGAAAGCGCGTGCCCGGAGCAGCGTTTTCAGATATCTCGATGTCGATATGGCTAGTGGAAAATCGGGGAGCGTTGTCATTCACGTCCAGGATCTCGATTTTAATCACGCAGATTTCCATCGAATTTGACATTACCTCGAGAGAAATGATGCACTTCGGTATCTGCCTGCAAACAGCGTCGCGATCGATTTTCTGCTTTGTGATAAGAAGTCCGGCCGGGCTCAGGTTAACCCATAGCGGCTCAGAATTGGAGATCACTCGTAAATAAGGCTGGCTTTTCCCTAGCGCTAATCCTGCCTCTTTCGCGTCCGCCGTCACGTTAGCGATCTTCGTTCCTGCGCGCAGTTCTTCCTGCACCGTGTATTTCAGATTAAATACTGCACCAACACTGCTCCAGCACGCAGCAAAGCACAAAATCACTTGCACGAAATCCATGTCCTTCGAGAACAGAAAACCTGTTGATGTCTTTGTCCGATCCCTTATTTGCATCAGTGACTAGTGTCAGAACTGCGTTTCAGACATTCCAGCACGGTTTCTGTGCATTTCAACAAAGCCAGGTCCAACACAGGAATTGACCAGAATGGCCGAATGATTCTGAATGACTTACAAATACTGCATAGCTCTTTTCGTGCCAACTGAAAAAATATTCAAACAACAATAGAAGTAATCGAGAATAACATCACATCACCGTGAACATTTGCGCAGATCATAACAATTACGCACCAAATATTAATAGAGTAAACCAACCAATTTTTTTTGTAAGGATATAAATCGCAACTGGTCTACGAGCTATGGTTGATACAGTAATTATGTGAAATATTCAATTTCAGAAATCATGGGTTGTGATTCCTGTAGCGCACATGTGCGCATAGATTATAGCCATATCATGCATCTTTAAATCGGAACACCTATACTATCAATCCGTAATTAGCATGTATATCCAGCGAACCGGGAAAAAATCCAGATCAAGAGCAAGCTGGATAAAGAACAGCGGCTAGCCTTACTGCAACGGCGAAAACGATGACGACAATGATGATGTCGTAAAGAAACAGTCTTATCTGTCCTCTTCAGAATCACGATAATCCAGTATTACAAGATCTGTACGCTTCCACTTTAAACGTCTGGCAGATTTCCCACAGCAAATGTTTCCGATAAACAGGTCTAAATCCAATCGGGTTAAACCAAAAATATTTGCTTAAAGCACTGATTTAACGCTAAGTCCAGCGTTGACTGCATGAAATATCCTACTTCACATCGGCTGGACGAACATGTACCTGTTTGAAATTAAAAGATATAACACAATAATAACAATAATTACAATAATTATAAAACCTATCCATTGTGTAGACAAAACAAACCGAGAACGTGATTCAGACTGTAGCGCACTACCATCCTCCTCAGCCCTGCTCGCGCGACTCAGTCTCAGGACCCACAACCTACTCAGCCAATAGGAGCGTATACAGGCGAATGGGCGTCATCTATCAGAAACCCGGTCAATTATGCAGGCTAAAAAGGCTAAAAAAATGTCTATTTTATTCTTTGGGAGTAGTTACTGCAAATTACTGCAAAATCTGTAAATAACGGTCCAGAAGAAACATTTTGCACAGAAGTCTACTTTTTGATAAAACAGAAGCATCGTACTAAACATAGAGGAGAGAAACAGAAATTAAAGTATAGATCCCATCACATTATAGTATCAATACGATACCAATACCAAATGTTATTATTGATACAATTGATATTTGGAGCGATCTGCCCACACCTAGTTGGGATACTATGTAGTATGGAAGGAATTACGAAGTGGTCGCTTCAGATGATATATATACTGCTCCAAAAAATAAAGGGGACACTTGCAGTTATATTATGTTGTTTATGTGTTCCCTTTATTTTTATGAGCATTATCAATTTAAATACGTATATATGAATACATATAAATACGTATAAATATATACATATATTATATTATATTATATTATAATTATAATATTACATAAATATAATATATATTATAATATATTATATTTATTTATATAAATATATAAATAAATATAAATACGTGTATGTATGTATGTATGTATGTATGTATATATATATATATATATATATATATATATATATATATATATATATACGTATATATATATACGTATTATATCTACGTATATAGTAATATATATACGTATATAATATATATAATATACCAAGCTCGCCTTGTTGGGTTTTGTCCTTGTTTTCCTCAGTGGCTCACGCCGCAAGTTGCTTATTGTTCTATTTATGTCTCCCCTCTTTGTTAACCACAGTTTTGTTTTCATGGTTCGCCGACGATATAATTATGGCGAACCATAACATTGGTGCTTGAAAGTTGGTGAACCCTTTAGAATGTTCTATATTTAAATAAATATAGATAATATATATCATAAATATAGATAAAACATAAAACATGACATAATATGCAAATTACTCCATATAGCTAATTAATCTCTAAACACAGATAAAAAAATGTTGCTCCTGAAAGTGTGGCCACAGCAGCTCCACTTTATGAATTGAGCCAATTGTGCTTGTCTTTAAACCCAGTGAAGTAACTGAGACATGTACAGACTGCCTCAAAAACAGCCATATAAAATGAAAACAGTTCGGCAGACGGTGATCCAGATAAGAAGCTGTGGGAGAAGGGGGAAATCTTTTAGGCCATGTCACCAAGATGGTGGCCATTTTGAATGAGGCCACCTTGAACTGAACTTCAGTTTTTCACATTGGAATGTAGGTGTGGGACACGTCAATTTCACAAGAAAAACAATGGTGTGATTAATGTTAATGTAGCTATAATAATTTTTATGTTCAAGCATTGACTTTATGTGAAAGCAGGAAACTAACCATAAGGTCAATGTGTCCGATATGCTGTCAAACATGATTGAGTGTTAAGTCTATCCTTATCCTGATGGAATTTCTCCAAAAACAAATGGCTGTATGCTAGCCCAAGCAATTCTGTCTTTACATTCACAACATTCTTTACAACATTCTGTATCTTCAAGTCAGATTTATTTATATAGCGCTTTTTACAATGGAGTATTGTCTCAAAGCAACTTTATAATGTAAGATTATCTTCTAATATCTATGGCCAATCCCAAATTGAGCAAGCCTAGGGCAACAGCTGCATAGAAAAACTCTCTAAGCGTTATGCAGAAGAAATTTTGGGAGGACCAAGACTCAAAAAGGGACCCAATCTCCTTTGGTGGCGTAGATGATAAATGTAATAATGAAGCTAATTTATCTAAACAAATAAGTGATATATAGTAATAGTTAAAATAAAATAATTTAAAATATGTATATTGGCATTATGTAGTCTGATACATAGAATCACTCTAGGATCTTGAGTCTAACAGGAAAGTCCTTGGAGGCATTTCGTCCCCGGCCAACTAGAGGAGGGAGAGTTACTGCGTTCTGGTGTGGCCTGGGTATGGTGAGGCTGGAGCTGATGATGGACACAACTTGAGTGGAGCTGAGGCAGATGAACATCATGTGTAGGGCTGGAACTGGTACCAGAACACAGAGAGAAAACAGAACATGTAGTTTGCTACTGACTAGGAGCACAGAGTCTATTAACAATCACTGATGCCATGTGCAGCATGAGATTCCAGCAGCATTAGCTTCAGTATAGCAGCCTAGCTAGAAAAAAGATAACCAGAAGATAATGCAACCAAGAGGGAACACATCAGCAACCCCACAGGAGGCAGACGACAGCAACCCAACATCCCAGATCTGTTGTTAGGAGGGGGTCGGAGAACCTTCCAATAAATACTGAATAATTGGAACCCCAAAGGCAGATCAGCAGACAGACCACGACATGGGAGAAAAATGTTGGTATTTATTAATAAATAAATAAACAAAGCAACAGTGAACTTAGTGATGTGTGTGTCGAGCCCAGGAAGCCGGCTGACGAAGGTGAGTGCACAGTGGATGAACGGAGCACGGCGGTGGAGTGGAGCTTGCTTCCAAACAGGAGGGTCCGGACCCAAGACCAGTGTGGAGAACCAGATACCGGCAAGGAGAGGAAGTGGACTGGAACAGGCAGGCTGAAACGGAAAGAGAACCGACTGTGAGCCTAAAACCACAAAATAAACCGGCATGGGAGCCGTAAAGGAAACAAAAGTAGGCACAGTACAATCTAGGGCTGAATACTAGAGAATAACACTGGGAAAGACTGTTGGGACAGTCAGACTAGAGGCTAGAGCAGTATACGGCATGCAAATGAAGCGCAATGCAACAGAGCTAAAGCTAAGCTATGCTATGCTAAGCTAGCACAGCTTACATACAGCAGCCAGTACTGTGAAGGAGACAGAATAATCTGGCGGCATCTGGATGATCGGCTGGCGGTTTTATGCAGTCACAGAGATGATGGATGATGGAGAACAGCTGTATGTAGTTGGAGGAGGCGTGGATGAATCAGGAACGTCAGCCAACCAATCGCTAGGAAGCAAGCACAACACACACACGGGGAGGAATGTAAACAGACGGTGAGGGAGCGTGTGAAAATAATAAAACACGGAAAAAAGTGATGACCCAGAGCGAACCCCCCCCCAACCGCCTGGTGATCACCGGGGCCTGCCAAGGTTGGCTCTGTGGAAGTCACGAATGAGGGATTTAACGTAGATAGCAGAGGGAGATACCCGAGAGCGTTCCTCCGGACCGTAACCCTCCCAATCAACCAGGTACTGAACCCCGTGTCCCTGCCGATGGCTGTCCAGGAGGCGGGAGACCGTGAAAACCTGGTCGCCATCAATGACCCGGGCGGGTGGCGGGGGTTCGACCGGAGGGCTAAGGTCTGAGGAGTTGACCGGCTTGGCCTGCAAAACCTGAAAAGAAGGGTTAATGTGCATGTGAGGTGGCAACTTAAGATGAACGCATGTGGGGTTGATTACCTTAGTGACGGGGAATGGACCAATGAAACGCGGGGCCAATTTCCTGGACTCGACGTTGAGTGGGACGTTGCGCGCCAAGAGCCAGACCATCTGTCCCGGAGAGTAAGTGGGGCTGGGCTTTCTCCGTTTGTCAGCTGAGCATTGGGCCGAGCCACGAGCCTTGATGAGGGCCTCCCTGGTGATCCTCCATGTGTCCCGGCAGCGCTGCAGGTGGTGATTGACGGAGGGGACCGTGTCGTCAACATTCTGGTCAGGGAAGAGCGGCGGTAGGTAACCCAGAGAGGCCTTGAAGGGGGAGAGGCCCGTGTAGACATTAGGCAAGGTGTTGTGGGCGTACTTGACCCAAGCCAGCTGAGAGCTCCACTTGGTGGGGTCCTTAGATGTGAGACAGCGCAGAGTGGCCTCAATATGCTGGTTGGCCCACTCGGCCTGTCCGTTCGACTGGTATCCAGAGGTTAGGTTGACGGTGGCTCCCAGGGCCTTGCAAAAGGAGCGCCATACCTGGGAGACAAACTGGGGCCCCCGGTCGGAAACGATGTCGACAGGTATCCCGTGGATTTTGAAAACCTGATTGAATAATACCTCCGCCATCTCATCCACCGAGGGTAGCTTGGGAAGCGCTATGAGGCGGACGGCCTTCAAAAACCAATCCAGCACTGTCAGGATGATGGAGTTGCCCTCGGATACGGAAAGCCCCGTGATGAAGTCAGCGGCTATGTGTGACCAGGGGCGTCCCGGGATGGGGAGTGGCTGTAGAAGGCCCGCCGGAGGTTGGTGAGAGGTCTTGGCCTGAGCACAGGTGGAGCATGCTCCCACGAAGCCTCGTACGTCCTCCTCCATGGTGGGCCACCAGAAGTCACACCTGGCCAGGGCGAGCATCCATTGATTCCCAGGGTGCGCGACGAACGGAGATTCATGGGCCCATTGGAGGGCGGCAGTTCGGGCCGGAAGCCCCCCCCCAGGGTAGGGCTCCGCCCCCTGTGCCTCCCTGATGGTGTGTTCCACCTGCCACGATAGGGGGCCGACAGGTCGTTCAGTGGGGAGGATGGAGTCGGGTTGCTCAGGGGCTATCCTCCGGCGGGAAGACACAGGAGAGGGCGTCAGGCTTGGTATTGCGTGAGCCTGGCCTGTAAGTGAGCGTGAAATGGAATCTACTGAAGAAGAGAGCCCACCTGGCCTGGCGGGAGTTGAGGCACTTGGCAGTTCAAATATACGCCAGGTTGCGGTGTTCAGTCCACACCTCGAATGGCTGTTCGGCTCCCTCCAGCCAATGCCTCCACTCTTTCAGTGCCAGCTTCACCGCCAGGAGCTCTCTGTTCCCCACGTCATAGTTTCTCTCCACCGGAGAGAGATGTCGCGAGAAGAAGGCACAGGGGTGCAGCTTACCATCAGTTTCCCCATATTGTGAGAGCACGGCTCCAGCTCCCATATCCGACGCGTCCACCTTGACGATAAACTGCTGACTGGGGTCCGGCTGGGCGAGTACTGGCACGGATGTGATCAGGGTCTTTAGGCGGTTAAATGCTCGCTCAGCCTCTGGGGTCCAACGGAAGGGGATCTTGGTCGAGGTTAGTGCAGTGAGTGGGGTGACATGCTCGTCTTTTGATCGAGAGAAGATCAAGATGTCATCCAGATAGATGAACACGCACCGGTTGAGGTAGTCTCGCAACACGTTGTTCACCAGGGCCTGGAATACTGCCGGGGCATTGGAGAGGCCAAATGGCATAACTCTGTATTCAAAGTGGCCAAGCGGTGTATTGAAGATCATCTTCCACTCATCTCCCTCACGGATGCGGACCAGGTGGTAGGCGTTGCGCAGGTCCAGCTTTGTGAAAATAGTGGCCCCCTGCAGTAGGTCAAATGCGGAGGAGATGAGGGGAAGAGGGTAACGGTCCCGCCGGATGATGTCATTAAGGCCCCGCTAGTCGATAGAGGGCTGCAGGGACCCATCCTTCTTAGAGACGAAAAAAAGCCGGCCCCCAGAGGAGAGGAGGAGGGCCGGATGAGTCCTGCGGCCAGACCGTCGGCGATGTATTCCTCCATCACTTCCCTTTTGCTCGGTGATAGGTGGGTAAGGAGGCCCCCGGGAGAAGCTCAATAGCACAATTGTACGGCCGGTGCGGGGGAAGGCTTCTGGCCTGGTCCTTAATAATACCAGCCAGAGGTCGTGGTATTCTATGGGTACGTTGGCAAGATCTGCCGGATTCATGGACCAAGAAGTGCGAGTGGGAGACCTGGAGGCGGGTAGCGCTGAGTAGAGGCAGTGTTGATGGCATAAGTCGCTCCAGCTGCCGACCCTGCCCTCTGTCCAGTTGATGGTCCGGTTGTGGAGGGCCAGCCACGGATGTCCCAACACAAGAGGAGTGCATGGAGAGCGGATGACCGCAAGGGAGATGGTTTCCTGATGGTTGCCGGCCAGGACTAGGGGCAGGGGTGATGTCCGATGGGTGATGCAGGCAAGCAATCTGCCATCCAGTGCGTAAGCCCGCGCCGGGTTGTCCAGGCCTACCAGGGGAACACCGAGCTGGGCCGCAAGCTCCTGGTCAATGAGATTCTCCTCAGCTCCGGAGTCGACCAGCACTTCCACTGAGTGCGTGATGCCAGGCAGGCGCAGGACGGCCGGAAGGGTGAGGAACGGTTGGTCAGCGATAAGGGGCTTCTGGTGCGAACTCCACCCCCACGTTCACTGACGAGCCGGATCTTTTGGCTGGATGTCGCAGTGCTGGATGCGGTGACCAGACTCTCCGCAGTAGGCACAGAGCCTCAGTTCTTTGCGTCGTGTCTGTTCCAAGGCCGAGAGTCGTGCGTGGCCCAACTGCATAGGTTCGGGATCTTCCACATTGCACGGAGAAGGCACACGCGAAGGAATGGGCCCCGTTACAATGAGTCTGGTGCATGCAGCAGGGGTCGCCTCCATGCGAGGCCCTCTCCATCCTACATGCGTGAATGTGTCGGTCCAGGCGGATGGCCAAGTCTACCAGCGCCTGCAGGTAAGGGGGGGTCATCAAGGACCACTAACTCATCTCGGAGACAGTCGGACAATGTAAAGCGGGCTCATTTCATCCAGCATCCGCAGCTCTCCAGAACTCCACGGCATAGTCAGAGACTGACCGAGAACCCTGACGGCCCTGACGCCGCTTCCCCGTGGTTCAGATGGTCGAAAACCACTCGGAACTGGTGCAGGAAGTCGGCAAACGGGAGCTCCTCTAACCCGACTTGAGAGAGAATGGCCTCAGCCCACGGTCCTGCCCCGAAGGAGTCCCATAACGTACGAGACCTTATTGGCATCGGAGACGAAGGCCGATGGACGCTGCCGGAACACCAGATCACATTGCATCAGGAAGCCCCGACATTTTGTGAGGTCCCCAGAGAAGGGCTCAGGATGAGTGATGGGGGGTTCTGATCCCGGATGAGAGATAGCAGCGGCCATGGTTCCCGCTGGTTGCCCAGCCGGTGGTTCCAGAGGGGCAGTGGAGCTTCCGGAGGATGGTGGAGAGCTTATGACGGTCAGGGGGGTCTGACTCCCGGCCGCAAGGTCGCCGCTCTGCGGAGAAGAGAGAGAGAGAGTTGGTTAATGGAAGAAGTTAAACGGGTGAGTTGGCGACTTAGGAGGCGAATGGACTCCAGCAGCTTGTCATGCTGCTGGAGCCAAGCCTGCTGGCGATCCAAGGCCATCTCAACCGGAACAGACTGTGCTGTCTGTTGATCTGCGGGATCCATGCTGTGGCCAGATTATTCTGTTAGGAGGGGGTCAGAGAAACCTCCAATAAATACTGAATTATTGGAACCCCAAAGGCAGATCAGCAGACAGACCATGACATGGGAGAAATATGTTGGTATTTATTAATAAATAAATAAACAAAACAACAGTGAACTTAGTTATGTGTGTGTCGAGCCCAGGAAGTCGGCTGACGAAGGTGAGCGCACAGTGGATGAACGGAGCACGGCGGTGGAGTGGAGCTTGCTTCCAAACAGGAGGGTCTGGAGTGGACTGGAGCAGGCAGGCTGAAATGGAAAGAGAACTGACTGTGAGCCAAAAACCACAAAATAAACAAGGAAACAAAAGGTACGATCTAGGGCTGAATATTAGAGAATAACACCGGGAAAGACTGTTGGGACAGTCAGACTAGAAGCTAGAGCAATATAAGCAATGCAAATACAGTGCAATGCAACAGAGCTAAAGCTAAGCTAAGCTAGTGCAGCTTAAATACAGTAGCCAGTACCGTGAAGGCGACAGAATAATCTGGCGGTATCTGGATGATCGGCTGGCGGTTATATGCAGTCACAGCTGTGTGTAGTTGGAGGAGGCGTGGATAAATCAGGAACGTCAGCCATCCAATCGCTAGGAAGCAAGCACAACACACACACGCCGTGCTGGGAAGGAATGTAAACAGATGGTGAGGGAGCGTGTGAAAATAATAAAACGTGGAAAAAGCGGTGATGACCCAGAGCGAACTCTAACAAGATCACCACAGAACTCTTTGACTGACTATGAACCCGCAGCTCTGCCCTTAGTCTATGGCAAGGATGAACAAGTGAAGATCAAGAGAACCGAAGCCAAGACCAGCCAAACCACCCACCAGACACTCTCGGACAAAGGACAAGGCATGATAAGGCAGGCCGGCCAGACATGATTCCAGACTCCGGCCCCAGTAATATGAGCCATGCATCTAAGTCTAACTAAAAGCCTGTGTAAATAAGTATGTTAAAGTGGGAAGTTTATTCCATAGTTGGGGGGGCATGTATGAGAAAGTTTTTCCCCATGCTCTGAGTTTTTTAATTCTAGGAACTAAAAGACGTCTTGCACCCTGCAAACAAAGTAAATGAGCTGGATTCACATGGAACAAAAGTGCCTTGACATGGCCCCAAAGATAGAAAACCAAACAGGTTAAATCAGGAGAATGTGGTGGCTACTCGATTAGACCACTAATACCACTCCACTTTTGGGGAAGCTGCACACCAACATAGTCTCTGACAATCTTGTCTGTAATGAGACAGGGTGCCACCTAGTTGTAAGAACTCAGGAAATGTTCCATCTTCTGACAGCAATGAAGGAAATGTGTCTTCATCTAACAAATTTTTGTGACAGTCTGCTTTTATTGTTCCATCAATAAAGAAATTTCTCACAATTCAGGTACACCATACACGGTTGAATGTGTCACACAGTCAAGTTAAGTCATGTCAGATTTATTTATATAGCTCGTTTTACAATGGAGCATTGTCTCAAAGCAACTTTACATTTTTATATTATTTTTTAATATCTATGGTCAATCCCAAATTGAGCAAGCCTAGGTCGACAGTGGAAAGGAAAAACTCCCTAAGCGTTATGAGGAAGAAACCTTGGGAGGACCAAGACTCAAAAAGGGACCCAACCTCCTTGGGCGGCGTAGATGATAAATGTAAGAATGAAACTAATTTATCTAAACAAATAAGTCTTAAGTGATAGCGTCACTATAAATAATGTCAAATATTCATATCGCCATTATGTAGCCCGATACACAGAGTCACTCTAGGATCTTGAGTCTAAGCAGGAAAGTCATTGGCAGCACTTCGTCACCATCCAACCTTACTCACACAGCTACCTTACCATTTGAAAAACTGAAGTTGAATCCAAAATAGTGTCACTGAAGATGGCCACCATGTTGGTGACATGACCTAACAGGTTTCCTCTTTCCCCAAGGCCTGTGTCTAAAATTGGATCATCATCTGCTAAATCATTTTTATTTTATATGGGTGATTCTTTAATTTTAAACCATGGAATCTGCCTATGTGGAGTTTGCTTTCTAAATATGAACTCTACATTCAAAGACATGCAGTAATTTGATTGGTCACTCTAAATTGGCCCATGACTCATGTGTTATAACTTTGTGTCTGTCGGGAATATAGCCATTGATGCTGATGCAATGTTACATAAAAACTAATGTCCTTCATTTTTAGACGCTCTGCATATTAATATAAATAAAATTAATTTATATCTATACTGAGCTGTAGACTGCCTTGTACTTAAACAAAATTAACAGCTCGGCTGCCCATTAGCGCTGCTCATGTGATTAAAAAATAAATTTACAATGCTATGTCTACTTTATGCTGTATGTAAAATATGAATTAAGTTGTTATATAAGTAAATATACTATATACACAAAAGTATTGGAAAACCTACACATTACACCTACAGGAGATATGGATGCAGCCCCACTTTTTGCAGCTATAGAGGTTTCTACTCTTCTTGTAAGGCTTTCTACAATATTTTGGAGTATGTCTGTGTGAATATTTGCCCCTTCATCCTGTAGAGCATTTGTGAATTCAGACACTGAGGGTGGACTAGATGGTCTGGCTCGCAATTTCCATTCTAGTTCATCCCAAAGGTGTTTGATAGAGTTGTGGTCAGGCCTCTGTGCAGGTCAGTCAAGTTCTTTTACATCAAACTCACCCAACCATGCCTTTATGGAAAAAAAACCCCATAGCATTATTCCCAGAAGTTGAATCTGTTCCTCTGGACATAGGTTTTGTCGGAGAAACGTTTCGTCACTCATCTAAGTTCTTCAGTCTCAGCTAGTTGGAAAACTTCCCAAATCTTATATACAGCACATTTGCATAATGACTGGTACCAGCACCATTGCATAACAATTGGACCGGTGATCAGTTTAATATGCAGATAGACATAGCCATTAATGACAATGGCTACATGTGCCATTCACACAGGATTGGCGTTGTAAGATGGTGAGAGGTGTACTCTGAGGCCCCCTCCTCGGTTCAGGGACGGACGTTCCCTTTTTACAAAAATGGCTACTTTTACTCCACGTTCAAACCATCGTTCCTCCCTATCAAGGATCTGCATGTCTTCATCCTTGAAAGAGTGGCCACTGGCCTGTAAGTGGGTGTAAACTGAAGAGTCCTGACCTGTGCCATCCGTTTCACCAGTGGTTGTTTGGTTTCCCTGATGTACAATTCCTGGCAATCCTTCCAGCACTTAACAGTGTACACTACATTACTCTGTTTGTGCTGGGGGACCTGATCCTTGGAGTGGACCAGTTTCTGGTGTAGCGTGTTTTGAACGTGGTGTTTGGAAAATATGCATCTCAATTGTTCCAATGTTCCTGCCACATATGGAATCACAACTGGTTTACGCTTGTAGTTCTCCTCTCGTCGAGCTGCTGGAGCACTGTTTGGGTGTCTTACCAGCTTTGACAAAGGCCCAGTTCGGATAACCACATTTGCCCATGGCCTGCTCAATGTGAGATTTCGCTCCATCCTTGGCTGCTGTGTCAGTGGGGACGCTGTCTGCTCGGTGGTACATTGTCCTGAATACTCCTAGTTTTTTCTGCAGTGGATGATGAGAGTCAAACCTTAAGTACTGATCCATATGTGTTGGCTTACGGTAAACAACAGACTTTCAATCGTCCCCTACCTCCAATCACCACCTCACAATCCAAGAAGGCTAACCTGCCGATCTTCACATCCTCCCTGGTGAACTTAATGTGTCTGTCCACGGAGTTCATGTGGTCGGTGAAATGTGGTACTTCCTGAGATTTCATTTTAACCCAGGTGTCATCCACATATCTGAGCCAATGGCTGGGTGGTGTTCCTGAATAGGATGTTGGTGCCATCTTTTCCACTTCTTCCATATACAGGTTGGCCACGATAGGTGAAACTGGGGAGCCCATGGCGCACCCATATTTCTGGATATAGTACTGCTCTCTGTGTGTGAAATAGGTGGATTGAAGACACAGCTCCAGAGGCAGACACACCTGGTCTGAGTTAAGGGTGGTCCTATTGCTGAGAGTGAGGTCATCCTGTAGTTTCATTCGGGCTACCTATACTGCCTCAGCAACTGGAACGCACGTGAAGAGAGATGTGACATCAAACGAGACCATTGTTTCATCCGTCTCCATAATGACTTCCTTCACCTTATCCACGAAATCCATGGTGTTCTGGATGTGATGATCCATGCTGCCTACCAACAGGTTGAGGATCGATGCCAGAAACTTAGCGATGTTGTAGGTCACTGAGTTGATCATACACACAATGGCACATCCTGTTTATGTATCTTAGGTAAACCATACAGACTAGGTGTAGCCTCCCCTGGGTATAATCTGTGGTACAGAGGCCGGTCAATAGCATTGTCTTGTTCTAAAAACTTTAGACAATCTATCACCTTCTTCTTGTACCCACTACCAGGATCTCGTTTCAGGGGCTCATAAGTGTTAGTGTCTCTAAGGAGAGTCATAACTTTCCCATGATAGTTTGTCTGGTTTAATAAAACGGCGCACCTGCCTTTGTCCGCAGGAAGGATGATGATGTCATTATCCTTACTGAGAGTCGTGAGTGCATTCCTTTTCTCTCTGCTGATGTTGGACGGCGGTGGCTTTGCATTGCTAAGGCAGGCGGAAACTTAGTATTATTCCTCCTTAACCAAATTTTATAGCTGGCACAATGCAATCAGGCAGGTAACACTCCTCCAGAATTTTCTAAACCCAAACAATTCCACATGAATTTACCGTTTTTATATGAAACGGTTTTTAATAGCAAAATGACATGACTAATCAGTAAATTAACGGACAATATGTATAATAACGGTAATTGTATATAACTGTTAAATAAAATAGATTTGCTGTTAATTTACAGTAGTTCCTGTTTTTTTTAGATTTAAATGCAGTGTAAACACTGGCGTCGCGATTCCCCACCTTGGACCCAATGCTTAGGCTGTGGCAATGATTCTCAAGCTTTTTATGTCATGCACAATTTTAAAATATCTTGCCCCACTCTCTCAACAAACAAACAAATAAAAAAGATCCAACAAGTCCAATTTTAGTTTTACTTCAAGAGCATGAACCTTTCTTTCAGTAATTTCTGTAGTGAAAATAAAAAGCACCTTCCTTTTTAACTTTATCAAAACTAAGTCCCAGCACAAATCTACAGGAAGTCTCTGCGATGCTTCGGCTGTGACGTGCCTCTTTGAAATATGTTATATTGATGTCTTTCCAATGTATTTTCAAGCGTCGCGTAGACGTTGTGCCGACTTACCTGTGCTCTCTGGGTTTTGTCACGTTTGTCACTCAATTGCTCTATTTCTTGTGTGCTTTTTCCATTTTTAATAGCGAAATAAATTCAGACATCAAACATGACTTTCACATTACATTTACCCCTAAAACCTGCCTGTCATGCGTCTGTGACTGTAAGGGGGGCGCACAACACACTACATTTCAATCCGGCAATTTCAATGAAAAGCGATTAAGAAGTTTAGTTACTTGATGGTTTTACTTTTACAAACGAACTAAAAAGGGAAATATAAAAAGGACCCATAACATGAGAACGGAGTTTGGCAAGGCACAGAATTTTACAGACACAAAAAGATTTTACAGATCGTCAGTGAGTGGAGAGCTTGATGAAGAACCCCAGCTCTGCAGTGAACTATTTACCCGCCAGAAGCTTCCAGAACGTTGGCTATAACTTTTCTTCGGCGCATAGGTTGGTATTTTATCCAGTTTTTTACACTTTATACTTATTTCTAGAAATCTTGCATAGTTTAACCAGGTATATATAAAGTTTACATAAATCGCTTAAACTTTGGATTTTTGCATAAAATCCAATTTGACCATGGTTAGCTAGCCAGTGTGCCTCGTTGAATTCAGCTTAATGTCTACACAGCAAGATAATAACAAATTAAATGAAAGTAATGAAATGTGTATTCAAGTCTAGTTTAAGATTTAACAAGTCATTCTCGATTTGTTGTGTGGGTGTGTTAATATTCGTTTGCAAGTGAGTGGCTTTGTATATAGTGTGATAATTTGGGCAAAGCACATCAGAATTATCAACATCAAGTAACAACATATTATATCAAAGTAAGTGTTTTTGTGTAAGAACATAATTAAATGTAAAAGAAAATGTTCTTGCGCAGACTGTGAAAAACATGAATCGTGTAAAACAAGAAAGCCGTTTGCTTCTAAACTCGGCTAAGCCATTGGGCTAATGTTAATATCCACATGAAATTTGCAAAATCTTATGTATTATGCTATTCGGTTACTTGTATCTAACTAACATTGTGAAATATCTACCTGACTGACCAGAGTAATACATTAGTTGATTAAATAATACATGGCAAGTAGCTTTTAACTAGTACATAATTTTCTTTTGCTTAAAAAGTGCTTTTAATTTACTCATAAATTCTTTCAACAGGTGAAGTGCTGATTCCAGCTAAGTTGACTGCATTATCCAAACTGAGGTAAAGGCAAGTTGTCAATTACCGTTGTTGGATAAAGTAAAGGTGAGAACTTTTAATAATTTATTACATTTTTACATTTAGTCATGTATTAATACATTATGCATTAGTTTGAATGTGGCTTTGGAAAATTTGTTTGTAATTAGTTTGTCTGCACATAATGAGTACACAAATAAGTCTGCTTGTTCCTAAAGTGATTTTGACTTCTTTTTAATGCGAATTGTTCTTGTTCATTTAAGAGATACATCTTCCACATCAACCCTGACAAAGGAACCAAAGTAGAGCATAACAACAAAAAGAAGCAGCGTGCTACTAATCCAGAAGTCCTCTCCCTCGTTACACATTTGGCAGACTTTGAATGGACAGTAAAGTAAAAGGCTTAAGTTGTATAGTGTGTGTATATACACAAACAACACACAAACAACACACACCACACGACACACACATGGTACACACATGACACATACCCTCCACATAAATACAAATACACATGCGCCACACACACAGTGCCTTGCAAAAGTATTCGGCCCCCTTGAACTTTTCAACCTTTTGCCACATTTCAGGCTTTAAACATAAAGATATGAAATTGTAATTTTTTTGTGAAGAATCAACAACAAGTGGGACACAATCGTGAAGTGAAACGAAATTTCTTGGATATTTAAAACTTTTTTTTTAGAAATAAAAACTGAAAAGTGGGGCGTGCAAAATTATTCGGCCCCCTTGCGTTAATACTTTGTAGCGCCACCTTTTTGCTGTGATTAAAGCTGCAAGTCACTTGGGGTATGTCTCTATCAGTTTTGCACATCGAGAGAATGACATTTTTGCCCATTCTTCCTTGCAAAACAGCTCGAGCTCAGTGAGGTTGGATGGAGAGCGTTTGTGAACAGCAGTTTTCAGCTCTTTCCACAGATTCTCGATTTGATTCAGGTCTGGACTTTGACTTGGCCATTCTAACACCTGGATACGTTTATTTGTGAACCACTCCATTGTAGATTTTGCTTTATGTTTTGGATCATTGTCTTGTTGGAAGATAAATCTCTGTCCCAATCTCAGGTCTTTTGCAGACTCCAACAGGTTTCTCAGAGTGGTCCTGTATTTGGCTCAATCCATCTTCCCATCAATTTAACAATTTTCTTCCCTGTCCATGCGAAGAACAGCAGAGGCCCAAACCATGATGCTGCACCACCAGTTTGACAGCTGGGGATGGGTGTTCAGGGTAAGAGCGTGTGCTTTTACGCAAAACTAAGGTAAGTTGTGCATGTGCCCAAAAAAAGTTCGTTGGACCAGGAGCACCTTCGTCCAAATGTTTGGGTGCCCAGGTGGCTTGTGGCAAACTTTTTATGGATATCTTTGAGAAATGACTTTCTTCTTGCCACTCTTCCATAAAGACCAGATTTGTGCAGTGTACGACTGATTGTTGTCCTATGGACAGAGTCTTCCACCTCAGCTGTAGATCTCTGCAGTTCATCCAGAGTGATCATGGGCCTCTTGGCTGCATCTCTGATCAGTCTTCTCCTTGTTTGAGCTGAAGGTTTAGAGGGACGGCCAGGTCTAGGTAGATTTGCAGTGGTCTGATACTCCTTCCATTGCAATATGATCGCTTGCCCAGGGCTCCTTGAGATGTTTAAAGCTTGGGAAATCTTTTTGTATCCAAATCCGGCTTTAAACTTCTCCACAACAGTATCTCGGACCTCCTGGTGTGTTCCTTGGTCTCATGATGCTCTCTGCGCTTTTTTAAACAGAACTCTGAGACAATCACAGAGCATGTGCATTTATATGGAGACTTGATTACACACAGGTGGATTCTATTTATCATCATCAGTCATTTAGGTCAACATTGGATCATTCAGAGATCCTCACTGAACTTCTGGAGTGACTTTGCTGCACTGAAAGTAAAGGGGCCGAATAATTTTGCATGCCCCACTTTTCAGTTTTTTATTTCTAAAAACGTTTAAAATATCCAATAAATTTCGTTCGACTTCAAGATTGTGTCCCACTTGTTGTTGATTCTTCACAAAAAAATTACAATTTCATATCTTTATGTTTGAAGCCTGAAATGTGGCAAAAGGTTGAAAAGTTCAAGGGGGCTGAATACTTTTGCAAGGCACTGTACACACTCTACCCAGGACACACACATACACATCTCACGTACGACACAGACAACACATACACACTCTACGCAGGATATAGACACACACTCCATGTACGACACACACACAAACTCTACGCAGGACGAACACACACGCGCACACAAAAAGACAACACGCTCATAACAGACAACACACCACACGCAATACATAAACACACAAACCAACAAAGCCAAAAGTATGTAGACACCAAGTATATGCCACATTCTTTCTGATTTCCACATTACAAGCACCGTTGAAATTCTTTCAGGAAATGCAGATCTAGTTTTAAAGATGTTTTATTGTTTAGCATTGTAAAATTATAATGCTGGCTATGTAATGTGATTATTTAGTAAAATACAGTTTTAAGATGTGAGGTTTACAAAGTTATCCATGTATAAAGTGTTTATGTATGCACTTCAGTGCGGAAATAAATCTTTTCTGTTGGAAATATATTTTTTTAGCCATTTTGTTAACGTAGTACCAACAAACTAGAAAACATAAGACCCATTTTTGAACATGGTGTTTGGATGAAGTACAAGATAGAATTTGTTTTTATTTATTTTCAAAACCATTTTTCAAAACATGACTCTAAAACTATAAGAATTAATGTTATCTAATGCATTTTCTGTGAAATTACATACTTTGAAATTTATAACTGTTAAAAAGGCTAAAATGAAAAATTAAAAATCACTAAATTTATTTTAAATTGCATGCATTTATTAAAATAGAAATATTTATTTTTCATTTATAATTTTTATAATTTTATAATGTTTATAATTTATAAATGTCTAAAATTATATTACATCTATTACAAAAAAAGAAATTAACTGTAAAATCAAATATATTTTATTATATGTTTAAACATTGTTTCAATTTTAATTTGGAAAATTGCTAAAATTACATTAAAAACATTATAAATAGAAAATTAACTGTAAAGTTACATAGGTTTATTGTATTTTTGAAATATTATTGCAATTTTGTAATTGTGAAAATGTCTAAAATTACATTAAAAACCATCATGAAAGTAACTGTAAAATTACATACATTTATTATAGTTTAATTGTGAAAACTGCTAAAATGACAGATAAAAACTATTATAAAATCAAAGTATTATTTTTGCTACGGTTTTTTACCATAATCTGTTCACGGTTTTTCTATGTAAAATTACATGACAGTAAGTTACAGTAAATTTACGGTTTTCTACTGGCAACTTTGCTGGCACTCTTTTTACCGTATTTTTACGGATTTTTTTTACAGTGTAGGCCAGTGTAATTCATCACACAACAAAACACTTCCACTGCTCCAGAGTTTATGGCGGCATGCTTTACACCATTCCATCTGATGCATTTCATTTCTGTGCTGATATTAATGCCAGAGGATGTTAGGAACTCTGCAGTTTTTGAGTGAGCAGAGTGATGGCAACTATTATGCACTATGGGTGCATGTACTGCATACTGACTGGAAATTGTTTTACAAGCTCTCTCAATCCATGTTAATTATTGAGCATGTACTGTATCTTCATAAATGTTGTTAGTATTTTTGTAGTAATTTTTTTATATTTATTTCTTCATGCTTTCAACTGTGTAGTACTGAAACAGCATTACTTAGGGTACTTAATGACTTGTTAATGTCCTCAGATAAGGGATGTGTTTCTTTTCTTGTTCTGTTAGATTTAAGTGCAGCATTTGACACTATAGATCATGATGTTTTACTAAACAGACTAGAAAA